>JBAIZL010000001.1:259876120-259911120 GCA_036971475.1 Prosapia bicincta
GCTCTGGTCGACCGTTATTTCCCCCATACTCGTGGGACTTTAATGGACCAAGTAAGTAAAAGAATTGATTTCGAGACTGCACAGACAGTGGGAGCCAATGAGACGGCAAACCGTGAGTCTGTAGCAGATGTGTCAACGGCAACCATCACTGGGGGTGCGGGGGCGGCTGTCAAGCTGCCGACTGCAGAAACCGGTGAAGTAGCTGTAGAGTTGAGCACGATGTCTAGTCCTGGGGCTGCTCTGCGGACCCAGGCGACTGCAAATTAAGCAGAACAATGATCAAGATCCTCCAAGTGAACCTACAGCATAGCAGGGCGGCGAGTGCTGTCGTGTGTAGGATGCTGGACAGGGGAGAGGTGGACTTGGTTCTCATCCAGGAGCCATGGATTTCTGGAGGACGAATATGCGGGCTGGCGACATCTGGAGGTGAGTTGTTGTACGATAAGGACTCCGGTGTTCCCAGGACGTGTATCCTGGTTAGGAGGGGGTTGAGTGCTTTTGTACTAACGGACTTCTGCTGCAGGGACTTAATAGCAGTGACGGTGGAGCTGCGGGCGGAGGGGAGGATGAAGAGGCTGAACCTTGCCACGGCATATCTCCCCTTTGACTACGCGGGGGCTCTACCAACACAAGAGCTGAGGAGGCTGGTCGAGCACTGCGGGGCTGTGGATGAGGAGCTGCTGGTGGGGATGGATGCTAACTCCTATCACACTTCGTGGGGAAGTACAGGTACCAACACTAGAGGTGAGGAACTTTTAGCTTATCTTAGCTCTAAGAATTTACTAGTCTTAAATCAGGGCGAAGAGCCGACGTTTGTCACTAGGGCCAGACAGGAGGTCCTGGACATTACGGCGTCATCGAACCAGACGGCTAGGTATGTACTAAACTGGCATGTGTCGGATGAACCATCTTCTTCTGACCACAGACATATTAGGTATGATATCTCTCTAAATCCAGCCATGCTTCGGCCAACCAGGGATCCAAGAAGAACAGACTGGGGCTCCTACAGGAGGGACCTGGGAGTTCGGATTGAGGAGGCTGGATTGGAGTATGGTGGGAGGAGAGAGCTAGAAGACTCTGCCGCATTGGTTGGCGAGGCTATAGTTGAATCCTTTACTGATAACTGCCCTCTTAGTGAGGGGAGAAAAGTAGGGGATCCGTCATGGTGGAGCAAGAAGCTAGCCAAACTTCGGAAGACCACCAGGAGACTCTTTAATAGAGCAAAAAAGAACGGGGAGTGGGACCAGTATAGGAAAACATTAACCGAATACAACAGGGCAATTAGAGAAGCACGCAGGAAGTCCTGGAAGGAGTTTTGTCAAGAGATTGACAAAACTCGGGAAGGGGCACGACTGCATAAAGTGCTATCTAAGGACCCAGTTAACCCGGTGGGGATGCTAAGAACCCCACTGGGAAATATAACAAAAACTGCAGGGGAAACTGTGGAAGAATTAATCAGAACACATTTCCCTTCCAGTACCCTGAGGAAACTTGGGGGAGCAGACACTGAACCAGTTGCCAAACTCTCCACAAGACGTGGTAAGAGGGAGGACTGGGAAGTGGCAAGGAGGATAGTAACTCCACAAAGGGTAAGATGGGCTATTGGCACATTTAAACCCTACAAATCTCCAGGTCCAGATGGGATCTATCCTGTGCTGCTGCAGCAGGGAATGGATTTGCTGGTACTGGTACTTACTAAATTATACAGGCTAAGCATTGCTTTAGGGCATGTGCCGGCAGCCTGGAAAGCTAGTAAGGTGGTCTTTATACCTAAGCCCACCGGTAACCAATCGGAAGGGAAAGGATACAGACCTATTACACTCATGTCCTTTGTTCTTAAGGGACTTGAAAAACTGGTTGATAGGCATATTAGGGGGGGTGCTTTGGCCATAAAACCACTGCATTGGAACCAGTATGCTTATCAACCGGGGAAATCCTGCGAGGGAGCTCTCCATCAAGTGGTTGGTAGGATTGAGCAAATGATCGCCAAGAAAGGTTGTGCCATAGGTGCCTTCCTCGACATTGAAGGGGCTTTCAATAACCCCTCGGTGGAGACGATGGTAAGTGGTGCAAGACGTCATGGAGTGGATGCAACCACTTGTGGTTGGATAAGTTCCATGTTAACAAACAGAAGCATTTCTGTAGAGGTGGCAGGGGAGGTCAGAAGGGCGGAGACAAGTCTGGGCTGTGCACAGGGGGGGGGTTCTCTCTCCTCTGTTGTGGTGCCTAGTGGTTGACAACCTTATTGAACTCCTGAATGAACAGGGGTACTTCTGTCTAGGATATGCGGACGACATAGTTGTTTTGATCCTGGGCAGATTCCCTGATACAGTCCTTGAGGTAATCAGAAATCCTCTACGACTGATTGAAGAGTGGTGTAAAAAGGAGAACCTTAGGGTAAATCCAAAAAAGACTGCTCTCATTAACTTCACCAGACAGCGAAAAGATCTGACGACCAGGATGCCCCGCTTGTTTGGTGAATACCTTGAGTTTGTGGGGGAGGTGAAGTACCTGGGAGTTACTCTGGACAGGAAACTCACCTGGAACCCACATCTTGAGAGGACAGTTAACAGGGCCAAAAGGGCACTGATGACTGTGAGAAGAATGGTGGGTAAGAAATGGGGACTGAAGCCATCAATGATGCACTGGATGTATCTGAGGGTGATAAGACCTATGATTACCTATGGAGCTCTGGTGTGGTGGACAAAGGCCAACCAGGCACAGACAAGAGCTAAACTGAGCTCTATCCAGAGATTGGCCTGTCTGTGCACACTGGGAGCGATGTCAACTACACCAGGTGCAGCAATGGAAGTAATGCTTAACCTCCCTCCCCTTGAGCTTGTCCTTAGGGGAGAGGCGAGGCTAGCGGCATGGAGATTGCGCAACTCGAGCAACTGGGTTAACCTCCCAGATGTCTCGGGACATATGAGTATCGAGTGCGTGGTCAAAGAACCCGTCTTGGAAATGGGCAGCGACCACATTACTCGAATGTTTGCACCTGACCAGGTACACCAAACTGTGATGGAATGGTCAGGGACATTAACATCGGGAGCTCAGATCTGGTACACAGATGGCTCCAAGATGGACTTCGGCACTGGAGCGGGGGTGTATTGTAAAAACCCAAGGGTAGAACTAGTTTTTTCCTTGGGGGGCCATACCTCTGTCTTTCAGGCCGAAGTGTATGCTATAAATGCCTGTCTGGGAGAGATAGCGAGAAGGGAAACACATGGGACCCGGATTGCTATTTTCTCCGACAGTTAGGCAGCAATTAAGGCACTAAGCGGACACGTGGTCACCTCGGCCATAGTCAGGGAGTGCCTAATTAACCTACAAGCTCTGGCAAGGCACAATCAAGTCATGATAGGTTGGGTGCCAGGGCATAGGGGAATACTTGGAAATGAAGCCGCAGATGCGCTGGCCAGGGAGGGGTCTTCCACTCCCCTGATTGGACCGGAGCCTGCGGTAGGTATTTCCAAATCCATGGTCAGGATGACAGTGCGAAGGTGGATGGCTGAAAGACACTGTGAGCACTGGATCAGGGCCGAAGGGATGAGACACAGCAAGCTAACCCTTAGGAAACCTTCCTTGGGGCTGCAGAAGAGTCTCATATATCTGTCTAGGCAGGAATTAAGGATAGCCACAGGTCTAATCACGGGACACTGTGGACTAAGGAAACATTTGCATAAAATGGGTATCTACAAGGATGAACCAGTGTGCAGATTATGCGGGCAGGAACTCGAGACTGCCACACACATTACTTACAGATGTGAAGTACTTGCTGAGAGGCGCTTCAACCTCTTTGGTGATGGAACGGCTTCGGTGGATGCTGAAGGTAAAACTCTAGTCAGGAGACTCCTAAACCTGGTAAGAGGGAAGGGGTTATTTGACTAGATCAGGGAGGTAAGTACAATATACCTTAAGGTAGCAGTGCTGCGGGCAATTCAAACCCGCTCCCAAGTTAAATAAAAAAAAATAAAAAAAACGTGGCATTCACTAAGTTTTAAAAAATGTATTTGAACTTTTGCGGATGAATAAAGAGTATTTTTTAACGTATTAAATTTGAGCAATATATATATATATATATATATATATATATATATATATATATATATATATATATATATATATAAAGAACATAAGTCAAAATACAAATACAAGAATTATAATTGAATTTACAAGAATTATAATTCAATTTATAATTGAATTGTAAATTCAATTATAATTCTAGTATTTGTATTTTGACTTATGTTCTTTATTAATACACAAGAATACATATTGCGATATTTATATATATATATATATATATATATAACATAAGTCAAAATACAAATACAAGAATTATAATTGAATTTACAATTCAAAGCTTTTCGTTGGCTAACAGTACCATCAGGAATATTAAACAATTAAACAATATTAAACATAGCTTTGAATTGTAAATTCAATTATAATTCTTGTATTTGTATTTTGACTTATGTTCTTTATTAATACACAAGAATACATATTGCGATATATATATATATAAGGAGAGTGTGATCGAAGGAATTAAAAAAAGCTAAATATTAGGATTTATTTTAAAATATATATCACATTCAAATAAATATTTAGTATAAACTCATATAAATTGTACGTTATATTTAATTATTATTATTAGTCTGTATATAGTTATCTAATGTATTGCCTTAATAATTACTTACTAAAAGATTATACTTCGTTGGTAGCACTGTTCTCCTAAGTATACACCTATAGGCTACTTTGTTACATGAATGTCTTGAGGTAAATTTACTGTTGCATTTCCTTCAAACTAATAATATTAAGGAACTTATGTATGGATTGTGGCAGATCAAGTGTAATGTGCCCCACTAGTGCAACCCTTGAAATCCTTGGGTAGAAGATTGCCAGCGCATCGATCATGCCTGGCTTTATTTATACGTCTTCAAAGTTCAGTGCTCTTGGGCAGCTAAGCCCCATGCACATTGCATATTTCTGCAGTCTAGTGCTCTGCTTTGGATGTAAGAATCGTCCCTTGTAACCACCTAGTTTTTGTAATGCGTTTAGTTAAATAAAAGTTCTTTGTTTACTTATAATTATTAATACTTACACTTTTTAAAGACTAATCGGATCATAAACAATTGTATCTTACGATTTGACTTCGGCAGACTCGCTGTAAATCGTTCTGAAAAGTGTTTTGTTACATTAAAAGTTAAAGTTTTAAAAAAATGTCAATTTTAAAAATATAAAGAAAATTTACGCTTTAGAGTTTACTTGTTACAAACCTAACAATATCGAAAGATTACAAAAAATTACAAAAGATTCATATCCTTCACATATTGTTAGGCAACTTTAGGTCAGATGCGCACTGGTTTTATATATTTAATGATTTGACATATCAAGAAAATAATTTTGAACCTACCTTGATAACCCCTTGGACTTACTTTCTTTGTTTACACATTTGAAACATTATACGGCTTTACTCTTTTGACTTGGGTAAATTTTGAAAATTACTTATTAAAACTGTAGCTAATAAGAGTTTTAACCAAATTTCTAATACAAAGAAATGTTAACGATTGCACCCCCAAGGGGTTTTTTCATCTACCATAGTTGAAGAAAGTCTGACAAGACTTCTCACGCTACGTTAACGGAATCCCGCCTTTACACATTCAAAATAGATGACTTTGATTGGTTGCCAGTATTTAGCATTGCTCGCTCTCCAACGCTGTCTAATAACATTTTTAGAAAGACAAATTTCTTTTAAATTAGGCCGATTTTACGTTAACTAGAATTAAACAAATATTTATGCAACATTTTGAACTATTGCAAAACATTTAATATGTTACGCCCTTTCTGTCTATTTGGTCGCAAAAACATTCGAGACAGTGGTCATGGTGGCCTTTAGTCAAAGTAGTTGGCCTAATTCCACGAGATTCTTGTACATTTTCGTCCTTCTTTCTGTCATTTGGGCTTACATAGTCATCACGGGGTCTGTCACTTTCTCATTTCCGCATTCTCCCCTCCCCACGGACACTAGTTAGAAAAAGTTCGATATTTTAAACCCCATCTCTGAGTCTGCTAACATCTTTAAACTGCTTTTCGTTCCATAAAAAACCAGTAGAGTATGCGTCGTCATCGAGTAAACGGGGTTTGATCTCCCAGAATCTTGTCAATCCTACTTAAACGATGCTAATCCTCTCCGACTGCGGATCCCAGAACGACCTCTAATTTCTAATGAAATCTACTTTACAGCTAAACAATTTCCAGGAAAGTTTTAACCCTGGGACCTTCAGGCCTGATACTATTCTAGAGATTTTTCCTAGCTTTCTATAATTATTACATTATACTTTAAATAATATCTCTTTTATAAAAATCTGTTGTTTACATTTTTTTACATGAAAAATAAATACTTCGGTATTAAAACATAAAGGTCCTACTTCTGTTACAAAATAATGCTAAAAAAGGCTTAAATGTATCAAAATAATAATTTTGAGGCTTACTTAAGTTCGATTTTATTAATTTGGTCATTTGGTATTATTAATTAAGACGCCTAAATAGGTTATAAAAATACTTTTACCCCTCTTACTTTTAAGCTATTACCACTTTACCACTTAGAGTTATTAACTATTTAACATTTTATTTTACTTTTTTTTGTTTTAATAAAAACAATGTTTTATTATTGTTGTAATATATCTTAATTCTTCATTATTAATAATACTTAATGGACATTACAAATCATTAAATTATATATTATATTATTTCATAAATATTTATTATTATTTTATTTAGTTTTATTATCTGTACGGCTGTTCTGTCCTCGAAAGATACTAAAGGGTCTAAATTTGTAGAATGAGGTAACGTCATAAAACCCCGTGGAAGAGTGGAGGGACATGGACAGACTTACTCTCGTTCACAAGCAACTCTTTACTTGTTCCATCCCTCGAGAGAAGAAGGTTAGGAGTGTGTGGAGTTAGGTAGAACTAAGAAAACGCCATAATGATCTAGTTTTCGCAGTAAAAGCGTACGACATAGAATGGACAAGGTCGCGCGCATGAAGCAGGTCAGTAGGGTACACATGCAATCAGAGAGTACTCTATCGGGGGAGTAAAATTGTGTGAGCGTATTTGTATGAAGAAGGATAAGCAAAGGGTAGGAGCAAGGAATGGATATAATGATTCTGTCTTATTAGAAATAGGGGAAGCTTATGGACGGGGTTGCTTACATTAAGTGGAACTGCTATCAATAGGTGAGGAATGCTGTCTACCCCCTTTTCGGTTTTATTATTTCTTTTAATCAATAATATTATTTAAATATCAGTTGTAATTAATAAGAAACAAACATTTGTGTGGTTTAAGCAAATTATAAACATATTGCATGAACGTGTAGTTTATATATTGAGTGTAGACGTCACTAAGCACGACCCTCGATATGTTTTTGATGAGGACAAATTCCCATTTCGAGTCACGTTGCACAACACGCGACGTAAATACTTGTGTTTGATCTCTTCCCTGAGAGGATAAATCATAATTTCACGCAGAAAGTGTTTTGTTCCTTATTTATAGGTTATATTAATAGATTTTTATAGAGAATTTTATATACACTTTTGCATTCTAAGTAATCTATTCAACGTTGATGTAATAAATATATGTTTAATAGTAATATTATATTATAAAATGAGTACATTTCTTAATAAGTTTAGACATTCATTTTTTTTTAAATTGATAGTTGAATTAGTAATAACTTAAAACTACTATTTTACTTAAATTAAGCGATAACATGATTTCATACAAAAGCTGATTTTATGTTATAGATTATGTTGTTAAACAGCTGTTTTAACACGATGTTTCAGTTATTTTATTTATTATATATTATTAATTTACAATATATTATTCAATATTTTTTATCAGATAGTAATTTTAATAGCTTATATTTAATTAAATTTTATTACAATCATTTCAATATAACGATGGTGAGTTTAATATTATCATTTAATTTTTTTAAATGAAACTTTCCTTATTTTCTTCTAACTCATTTAAGATCCGATTTCAATTAAATTCGTTTAGCTAATATTTATTCAGCTGATTTTTCAACATTTAATAAAGCTTTTCTATACACTGTATTCTTTTATTATTATTAACAATAAATAGATTCTATTAAATTTGTTAATAAGTATACGCTGGATAAATTATTCACTCCTATCGTCAAGTCGCACTGATTATTACATTGTAAGTTTTTGTTGAATGAATTCGTTACACTCGCCTGTTATGCTCAGCCTAAATATCCAATATTTAATTGAAATGGTATAAATAAAAGGTGATAATATTCTTGACTAGAAATCAGAGACTAAAATACACACAATGTGTTCACAAAGGCTCACTATTTAAAGTCTGTTAACTAAACGTTTTAATATTAAACTTGTAATTATTTGTATAATAGTGTGGCTAAGCCGTGGGGCGTATAAATATACGTACTGTCATCAGCATCTCAGAAAACATACGTGGTGCTGACACTCTAAATATAAAACATTGTAAAAACAAAAGTAACTTCACTCATTGGTTAGGTATTCATACTTCGTATAGTTGCAAAGTATTATTGTGGTTACATCTATAATCATGGAATCGTGTAAATATTGTATATTTCATGCATCTGCAAATCATACACACACACACACACACACACACGCGCGCGCGCGCGCACGCACACACACACACATACATACATATATATATATATATATATATATATATATATATATATATATATATATATGATGAATAGTTATTATTTGGAGTACATCCGTTCACTCTGCAGTGCATAAAATCGCAGTTCCGACGTTTCGCTAGAATCTCATCTAGCATTGACGAGGTGAACCCAGCAACAGTTGAAGATCTCGCTCTTCAACTGTCGTTGGGTTCACCTCGTCAATTCTAGATGAGATTCTAGGAAAACGTTGGAACTGCGCGATTTTATGCACTGCAAAGCGAACAGATGTACTCGAGATAATAACTATTCATCATATTGTTTCCACCAGTGAAGGAATAAGTATCAGCATATATATATATATATATATATATATATATATAACCTTTGCATGGACTTACAGAGATTATTGCATACAAAAACACTCTAAAGATGTAAATACTGAAATAGAAACTGTCCTATATTTAATAAAATCGTATTCATTTACAGAATTGAAAATCGAACAAAATGCACTCCTTCAATAGATCTGTAATTTATCTCCATTTCAATGCCTGGAATATTATTTTGCAACAATACGTAATTTGAGCATTGAAAGTTACCAGACCGAACCTGTTGCTTTGGTAATTATTGTCGTGTGAATTTCATTCGGTATTAATGCATTATTTATGCGCATTTCACATGTTCACGGACGTGTGTTCTACTCGATGTTAAAATCGTTCGATCGATATACGTAACTGTATAATACGCCTCTTCATTTCATACATATCTCTCACTAGCTTTACTCATGTAGATTCTAGTTTTATAATTATATATCAAATTAGCTTATTTTAAATAGGTCATTTTAGTTGTATTCTTTTACGTTATGTTCTTTTTATGCATTAGAAGAGTTTTTTTAAAATATTCTACATAAGTATAATAACAAGTTATGATAATTCCTTAATGAAAAGTATAAATAATATTATTAAATCTTTTAATGAATTTGTTTACATTATAATGACAATTTTTATATTTTGTATACATATAAAATATAGGTAGCGAATTAAGGTTGAACCATCTTAATGTATTCAACATTTTTTACACGAATTTTTTGTTTCATCTTTTTTCGGATTTTAAAATAAGAAATAATTATATACACAATTATAAGGATACCTTAGTAAGCAATAAATATTTCTTTACTTTGAAATAAACATATATTACTTCAGTTAGTTTCACATCCAATTACAGACAATTAAATTACAAGCAATATTTAATTAGATTTAGGATTTTGCGCTTAGTTTTGATTTCTGGGAGCTAGAGATTTACTTTTTGTAACATATTATTGTTCAAAACATAGATAAAATTGCGTATAAAAACCAAACAATACAAACGTTCTTTTATATATTTGTAACATCATTAAAATATATAATATTTGGAATGCATTTATTTATTCATGCAACCATTATTTTGTTGCAAGTCTTTTTGATTTGTGAATGTTAGAATTTAAATGAGTGGTTAGAAGGATTTAATAACGAATGAATATTTAGTCTTTCAAGAGGACTCCAGTTTTGTGTGGAAACTTGGAGCAGAGTTTTAAATCTAATTAAAATTTGTGTAAAATTTTATTGTGCGTAATTTTTTGTAATCAACATTTTTCATAAATGATGACGTAAAACTGTAAAAACATTACTATAAATATTATATATATTGGGTAATAAGTGAAAAATACCTATAAAAAAATAACTCTGAAAGGCGTACATTTTAAAGTAGTTAAAAAAGGATAACAGCTGAACATTTCATGAGAAAAAGTAGCATTAACTAAGACGGTTTGACCTAAATGGAAATCACTAAGTGCATTGGTATGGGCTTGTAAGAATATCGGAAGTGTGGATGGAATAAAGTCCAATAGGCAGCCAGAATGCAACCTATCGATGGTTGAGTGTAAGGCTTTGGAGATGAGAGTTTGAGATATTCTATTTGGGAAGATCAGAACGAATGTTGCACACAGTTGCGAGAAGCCTGACAGAAAGGACTTTAATGCCACCCGTATTTAAATAAATAGAAACGAATGTCCTAGACACCAGAAAGGTAGTAAATTAAATAAACCTAGGAAATCGCAACATTTTTTTTGTTTTTGTAAAATTCCAACTATAATCTCAACTTACCCTCTAATTTATTAATTACAATTAAATATATGCAATAAAACATCGAGATGAATAATATAAACGGTGACATAATAATAAGAAAGCTATATTAAATAATATGCGTTTATGTAATAATTTAATATCCATTATATTGTTAGATGCGAATTACGTGGATTGGTACTAAATATGTAAGTCGTTATTATTAATTAACAATAACTTCTTATGAATAAATATATATATATATATATATATATATATATATATATATATATATATATCACTTTCACTTATGTACTTAAACAAGAATCTTACTTGGTATTTATGCGAGCTAACTTTCAATGGCTGGCTGTGCTGTCGTCCTCAGGCATACTGAACAGGGTTGTAAACTGCGAGCTGAGTGGATTTCCCTTTGACCTTGGTTACTCTTATGTTCTATTTTTAGATTCACTGCACTGTGCAAGTTTTTAACGTTTGTTTTGGGGTTCATATTCTCTCCATATGTTTAAGTACATAAGTGAAAGTGATAAGTGTATACAAGAAAACAGTGTTGCATAATCTACAAAAATATATATATATATATATATATATATATATATATATATATATATATTTTAAAACAACATAGGTTATTCAAATACAAGCATATTTATTAATTTATATCCTAATTTACTAATTTATTACATTATTGTAATTTTCATTCCTGATGATGTTGGTACTGTTTGCCAACGAAAAGCTTTGGATATAAATTAATAAATATTCTTGTATTTGAATAATCTATGTTGTTTTAAATTATTAAACAAGAAAACGTATTATATATATATTTATATAGATTAATACTTACCCAATCAAAAATCTTGGGTCTAAAACTAAAGTTATTATACTTAAAAATTAACAAACGAGTAATAAAAACAAAAAAACTTTAAAGTCGATTCCTACTTAGATCAACAATTAGCCTACCTCATAATAAAATCAAGTAATATAAAATAAAATTAAGTTAATTCCTTTCAGGTTAACCAGAAAAAATTTATTTTAGTTACTTTTTAATAAACACTTACAAATATAAATAAAATACTATAACCTATGCCTTGAAACTGCATTCTACTACATAATCTATAACAAAAACAGCTGTTTTATAAAACCATATGTTCTGACTTACTATAACCCAATCGAGACGTAATAACTATATTACATGCCTTGCCCATTTTGTGAAAAGTAGTTCTAAAATTAATTAACTATTAAATTTAAAGAAAGAATTAATATTTGAAACTGTATTAACATCAAGTGTCCTCCACTACAAGCTTTAAGAAATGTATTCAACTTGAGAGGATGAATAAGAAGCTTTACTAACGACTCAACATTTCAACAAGATACATACAAGTAGAGTATTATGTAATGGAAGGAATTAAATAATATACTAAACGCTATGTTTCATTGATTAGACATGGTCTAGGAGTGACAGGGTGTACTTTGCTTCGGCTACAAGGGGCATAGGGAAGATAATGCGGCTGCCGTTACGCTTCAATGCCCCATTACTGCCCCTGGTACACATTTCCACAAGCTGGAGCCCAAGCACATAAAAATCCTTTGGCACTAAAGTGTTCGGATCACATGACCTCACAGCCATCTACAAAAATACCATTCACAGACAAATAAAAAATTCAATAAATAACACATTGAAACATTTTTTATTTATGATATTTTTCTAAAATTAAACTAAAAACAATTTGAACACATTAAAACATGATTATACTTACTTTAAGTAAACTTTAGAAAGTTTAATCTTAATAAAACAAGTAATACAAACAAATATTTTAAATAGTTAATTCCTACTTAAATCATTAAAGATATATTTTATTTTAGTTAATTTTTATCAAACATTTATAAATAATACAAAATAAAGTAACATAATCTAAGCGTTAAAACAGCTGTTTTAACATAACTTATAACATAAAGTCAGCTGTTTTATGAAATCATATGTTAGCACTTATTTTAGGGGTAATGGACGCAATAACACTATTGCATATCTTGCATACATTTAATTAATAGATTGACATTTGAAAAAAACTATATTAACGTCAAGTGGCGTCCACTAAAAAATTTAAAAAATATATTTGAACTTTAATGGATGAATAAAAAGCATGAGTGTGAACAAATAAGAAAAATAAAGAAATAGTAAAAGCACAAATTGATATAAGAAATGCAACGTTTAAATACCATTCATTAAAATAATTTTAAATGAACCTGTTTAGACAGATCTGGTCCTGGCAAAGGGCGGTTTAATTCAGGCTTATTGTACAAAAATTTGTATAAAAACTGAACACAATATTGCTGATACATTCCCCTTCATTTCCCAGAGGGAGAAACTGTGATTTAAAATTTGAAATCCACATTACGTAAGTGGTGTTTGAATGCAAAACCCCGGGCGTCGCTGGAAGCAAAAACCGTTCCGCGCGACTGGTAGGTTTTCATAAAGTCAATTTATTACCGCCAGCAAGTGAATTGTGGAAAAAATAAATTACTTTCTGGTTTACATATACTCTATGTGAGAGAGAAGTGCGACTTGTATTTGTGCGCAAACAATGCGAACAAAAAATCGGTTTTTAATATAAGCCCAAGATACAACGATATAGTCTGAATTAATACATTTTTAAGTATATTAAAAACTTAAAATCTAAAGAACTATTGTGTGTGTGTGTGTGTGTGTGTGTGTGTGTGTGTGTGTGTGTGTGTGTGTGTGTGTGTTTGTTTGTTTGTGTTTGTGTATGTGTGTGTTGGTTGGTTGGTTGTGGTGTACAAAAATCGCTTTATTTCGGAACTCCTGAAATTTTCTTTTCAATCGTTGTAAGGTGTTAAGAAGCCAGAACTCTTTCATATCCTCTACTTTGGAGTTTTTTCATAAAAGTATTTTAGTATCAATTTTAGGTAATCCAAAACGAGGCGAAATTATTCAGCGCGAAATACGGTAATAGAAGACATAAATAAATCCGGTAGATGCTTCATCTCTTTTAAACAATTACCGTTGTACTAAATGCTACAGATCGTCAGGTTTAGCCCGACCGGTGACCGCTAACGTTTGTTGAGTGAGCGGATAATAAGCGCTGCGTCGCTTTCCTTCCCACGGTAGAATCTCCTACTCGTGTTTGAGAGACTTTTACTCGTGTGCATTTCACCTGTCAGGATATACCTGACGACATGTAACTGCTCAAGTTTCCAGAATGTTTCTTACGGAACTATTGCAATATTTAACTCGTGTTCGGACCCACCATTTTGTAGCGAGTCACTACGAGCATGTACAGTTGTTTATTCCTATCGTAAGTGGAGGATTCATGTACCAAGCTATCGAGCTCTTTCCGTGGATAACCGGAAGATAGTAAGATGATAAATGACGAAAGGCTAGAAAGATAGACCTTGCAAGAAGTGAGCGCAGCAGGAAAATCCCAGCGAATGATCATGTAGGAAACCTTAGAGGATGGGATGCCCCTGCTATGGAAAACCTTTTCCGCTTTCCTTCTCACTCCAGTTGGGACCCTTCTCCCTCTCAAAGTATCTCAATTTTTCTTGATACTAATGGTATTAATACAGCAGGGAAACATCAAGTAATATCGCATAGCTCGGGAAGCCTGGCTAATACAGAAAGAGTACATGTAGAAAGAGCCTTGAAAGAGTCGTGTGAACACTCTAAAGCAGAAAAACACATATTGAAAAACAAAATCGGTCTCAATAGTTTATTCTTGCACTCTATTTTGTGCAGCAAGGTTGGCCCATATTGGAAATAAATACTCTCTCATTATTTTATTAATGCACTCTATTCACGGCTGCAAGGTTGTCACATGTTGCAAAACAAAATCTCTCTCATTAGTTAATTCTTGCTTCCTATTTTTTGCTGCAAGGTTGCCACATGCTGCAAAACCAAATCTCTCTCATTCCTTATTAATCCACCCTATTCACGGCTGCAAGGTTGCCACATGTTGCGTAACAAAATCTCTCTCATTACTTTATTATTGAACTAATTCACTGCTGCAAGGTTGCCACAATTTGCAAAACAAAATCTGTCTCATTACTTTATTGTTGAACTAATCACGGCTGCAAGGTTGCCACAATTTTCAAAACAAAATCTCTCTCATTAGTTAATTCTTGCTTCCTATTTTTGCTGCAAGGTTGCCACATATTGCGAAACCAAATCTCTCTGATTCCTTTAATAACGCAACTTATATACGGTTACAAAGTTGCCACATATTTCAAAACCAAATCTCTCTCGTTACTATATTATTGCACTAATTCACTGTTGCAAGGTTGCCACAAGTTGCAAAACAAAATCTGTCTCATTACTTTATTGTTGAACTAATCACGGCTGCAAGGTTGCCACATGTTGCGTAACAAAATCTCTCTCATTACTTTATTATTGAACTAATTAACTGCTGCAAGGTTGCCACAAGTTGCAAAACAAAATCTCTCTCATTAGTTAATTCTTGCTTCCTATTTTTTGCTGCAAGGTTGCCACATGCTGCAAAACCAAATCTCTCTCATTCCTTATTATTCCACCCTATTCACTGCTGCAAGGTTGCCACAATTTGCAAAACAAAATCTGTCTCATTACCTTATTGTTGAACTAATCACGGCTGCAAGGTTGCCACAGGTTGCAAAACAAAATCTCTCGCATTAGTTAATTCTTGCTTCCCATTTTTTGCTGCAAGGTTGCCATATGTTGCAAAACCAAATCTCTCTCATTCCTTATCAATCCACCCTATTCACGGCTGTAAGGTTACCACATGTTGCGTAACAAAATCTCTCTCATTACTTTATTCTTGCTCCCTATTTTTTGCTACAAGTTTGCCACATATTGCGAAACCAAATCTCTCTCATTCCTTTAATAATGCAACCTATACACGGTTACAAGGTTGCCACATATTTCAAAACAAAACCTCTCTTATTATTTTATTATTGAATCTATTAACGGCAGCAAGGCTACCACTTGCTGCAAATTAAAATCTCTCTCATTGCTTAATTGTTGCACTCTATTCTCAATTCTTAGCCATTCTTAGAAGTCATGCTGAGCAATCGAACTAAAGCCAATAACAAAATATATGATGAAATATAAAAGAAATATAAAATTAGCGTAATTTTCGTTGGATGTTTCCTTTAATTCAGTCTTTGTAGTCACAACAACCCCACATATTTTAAGCCTGACACATACACAAAAAACACATTGTTTCAGCCTTATGCTTGAGCAAGTCGTACAAATTTTATACCCATTGCCTAAACCGGGGTTATTGTTCGAAACTGACCCCTCTTGTACGAAATAAAACCTCGCCTCGCAACGCTCGTATATTTAATATCTCTGGGGCAATAAAATACATAAATATTAAAGCAGGGACAGAAACGGCGGTGGCTTTACGACGTCTCTCTCGAAACAAAGTTTACCGACATAATCGCTGTTCGACGCTAAAATGTCGAACGGCTTGTTTACGAATTTTGTTTTTATATTTTTATTTACCCGATGAGCGAAGCTATTTTCAGTTTCAAATAAGTTACAACCACGTTTTCATACGAATGCGGCGACACGGTACATCTTGAACGGATGTTAGCTTATTTATAAAATTGAGACATATCCTAATTACATATATACATAATAGTATAAACCAGAGATTAACAAACGGAAGGAAGAAAGAAAAATAAAACCGTCAAAAGGCCATAATATTTGGTTTTTACTTGACGTATTTTTTTTTTAATGCAATACAAAATGCTAAAATAATATAATATTTTCGATAAATATTCCAAGTATATTTTCCAAAATATTCATAATGGCGTGTATATAAAATAAAGCGCCCAACGTGGGGCTCGAACCCACGACCCCGAGATTAAGAGTCTCGTGCTCTACCGACTGAGCTAGCCGGGCATGTAATTTCAAGAATCGATTTTAATATTAGAGCGAAGCTGCTAATTTGAATTGTTATACTCTTGTCTTTTCTATATTCTGATTAACAATTATAATGATAACTATTCGTATAAACGTCCAAAGTCAGATGTAAATAACTTTGCTTATGTGCAGTGCATTGCCATTATTTATTCTTAAGCCTAATTTGTCATTATTTAGAAGTGTTTTATTCACACTGGAAGGAACGAACCGGTGTTCTATTGTGCAAAATATACCAAGAATAATATTTAAGCGTTGTAAAATTTAGATATTTGTTTAAAATTGTATGAAACACCAGATAGCGTTATTCAAAATAAATTTCGTTAAATGGCATACATTGAAAATAAACGTTTACTCCATAAATTATTTTGAACCAGTTGTGCAGTTTAATTTTGGGATATTTGTTTGACTTTACATGTTTTTTTTGCATTTAACTTGAACCTTTATAGTTACGGGTCTTTTCGTTTTTTATCTTCTGAACAATAATTATTGTTTTAAAGTTCAGAAAGTTACAAAACTCTAAACGCTTAATAGGGAATAAAAGTTAAATAAGATATTTCTCTCCCTAGAACATTTGTTTCATACTTCCGTTCCCACATTTCTCAAAAACTTCCATTTTCAAATCTGACTCTTTCATGATCAATTATTCTGCTTTAAACTTAAAACATTCGTGTTTCATAAACTCAAGAACTCCGTTTTCGCGAAGCTTACATGAAACCGTGGAAAAGCATTTATGCTTGTATATTCATTCATAAGTTTCAATACCGAGAAAAATTATTTTGATATACCTGTTAATTATAATTTATTTCAATAGACCAACAATGTTGTAACAGCCAGTTGCTCGCCTCCTTCCTGCTGCTCATAGAAATAGATATTTCCAAACTCCCAAAAACAGACATTCGCTATTGGTTTACACCTTTAGGATAGACCTGTAAAATACTTTTTTTAATATCGGTATGTAAAAGTGAATGTCTTGCTTGGAAGTATGGAAATTTCTATTTATATAAGCAGACAGGAAGAAGACAACCAACTACCTGTCGAAATGTCGCATTAAAATTAAGATAAATTATAATTAGCTCATACGAGTATATCAACCGTTTTTCTCTCATAACTTGAAAATATATGTTATTCTGTGATAAACTATAATGCTTTATCTAACAATTATAAATTAATACCCTAATAAAATTCATTTAATTACACTTTTTGTGATTAAACTTTTACTTAGTCTACAGAAACACAAAGAAAATATCAAAATATGTCGCAGATTCTTCAAAATTAAATTTTTTTGAAAAAAATCTAAAACAGTCCAACTTTAGAAGCTTATACAAAACGTTATACACGGGCGTTTTCCTTATACAATATAACACTGTATTATACCGCATTAATATATTACAATACAGAACAATGTGTGTTAGTAAAAACCTGAAGAAGGAGGAGAAGTGAAAACAGGAGACAGGTGTGAGAGAGTATCTGGTTCATTGCGACTTTCCTCTTTGCCAAATGAACACAATAATATCCGTATGTGCAGAACCCACAGCAGGCCCTATAGCGAGTACAACACTACCTCCACGATTCCAACCACAAACTCGCGACTATCGCCAGGCTCGAGATGGGGGCTTGGAGCCACGACCCGTAGTATCAGTATTCAAGAGCCTTACGACCTTGCTGTAAGGCCTGGACTGGTGGCCCCTGGGACGAGACGAACTCCTACCAGACACTACTGTTTCGATCGCTTTCAGAACTACTCGGGACAAGTAGTACCTTCAGAGCGACCAGGTTTCCGTGCCTCAATGCACCTTGTGATTAGCTCGGGACAAGTAGTGCAATAGGACCTTTATCATTAACCCTAGGTGGACATAAACCTATCCCGTATGACCTTGAGAGCAATATTACAATTCATGTAGGCAGTGTACAACATATGAGGCAGTGTTTTAGAATATTTGACGAAGAAATAAAAATATAGTGTAAAAAGGGAGAGTGTGGTAAAGGAGTGCCTAACCTTTCGTTTCTTACCTCCGTTGCCAAAGAACACAATTTTTAGAACCTTCATGTTGGGATTGTCTCTATTCTAGCGTGTGAAACCTCTTCCCCCACGAACTCAACCTCAAATTCATAACTCCCGTCCGGCCTGCTGTGGTGGGGGGGGGGCTTGGAGGTACCTCCTGTGGAACTAATATGCAAGAGTCTTAACGACCTTCCTGTAAGGCCTAGACCGGTGAATGGGCCCGCTCCCGTACGAGCGTGCTCCAACAAGACCCAGATGCTCGACCGCTTTTACAGAACTGCTCGTGACCAGTAGAGATTTCTAAACGAATATTACAATACAAATGATAGCTATATGGTTAAGATGAGTTCAAAAATAAATAAATAAAATTTCCCAATATATGAGGATTAGATTAATGCATGTGGGGATTCATTTTGTGAGCTTATCAAGTGATTACAAGATGGAAGCCATTTGACTCATCAAACTGTTAGTTTACGTTGGGAAATTTTTTTAAAATTTTGTTTGTGCCTAATTATTGTAACTAGATATTTTAAAATGCATTATAAAAAGCTATATTTCAATGTGTCACACTCAGATTTTTCTACTGTACAACGCTTTGTGTAATTACAGTGAGGTTATTGTGTTGTTTTTCAATTTCGATGAATCAACAAGTGTTATTATTTTTCCTGTATCACTTTCAGATAACATTTTCTACAAGGCGAGATAAAATTGTAATGCATTATGTTAGACTTTATAACTAAACCACAGAAACAGTAGACAGAGGCGCGGTTCCTCACCACTACGTGCAATAATGCAGGTTGCTACAAGATACACTAAGGTCTACAGGTTCTCATGTGACGTAGGTTTTTAACGACTCTCTCGTCCCAAGGATTTCCCATTAATTTTATATCCAGCAGGGTCCGAACCGTCTCGCTGACAGGCGATTTATTTTTCCCTCCAGATTAATCAGTTTGCCAAACGCAGGGCGCTGATTTGGTTCTATCGCTCACTCAGTCCTGTATACACTGCGCTGCATAAGGTTTGCACACAGCTTACAATCACCTACAATTTATTTACTCGCATACGGAAGGCTTGTGTGTATGAAGGTTAGATATACAGTGGCATTAATTTATTGGTGGTAATATAATCCTGACGGTTAGGAATTACAAGGACCCCCCGAAGCTCTTAGGCATCCTGCAAACGTCACAGATTTATCGCCCTATTGTCTGTAATCACGACTTGATGTACAAACCTCGGGACCTGTTACGGTAGCTTGCTAAACTTGCGCTGAGTTTAGTGAAATATTAAAGCGAATTAGTGACGTCACGTAAGCAAGCGCGACGAGAGAACAATAGCGTAGGCATAAACAATGCTGGAAGTGTCTTTTATGTCTTGAATTACTTATTATGCTCTTTTTCCTACAATAAAAATATTGAAAAAACCCCAAAACTACAAAAATAACTAATATTACAAGTTACCCAAAATTAAATAATTATGTACATTTCGATAACCATGTCATCATAATTAGAGGGTCCTATAACAAAATTACAATCTAGAATACAATCATTTACAAATTAGACTGACTTATTGTATGCTATTTAACAGAATAATTCAAGTTCTGTTTTTAATTTATTCTTTTTATATCGATTCATTGTTTTAATGTTATAACGTTCGTTTATATCCCTGCCACAACTCTCTTGGTCTGCCCCGCCTTATACTTGGTGTGACTATATCTCCTGGTTTAGTCATTACGTTTAAACCCTCTCTGAAGCTGCTCCACGATGGTAGCGTTACCCTAAACAATTGTAACTTCGGAACACGTTTGACTTGGTTTCCATGGCCTCCTTTATCATACAATGTTTATTGATAGCCTTTCTTACTAGACTATAGGGTCAGTCTGACTTATTGTAATCAGTATTGTAATTTTGTAATAAGATCTTCTGATGATTATGATGACATTGTCATCAAAATGTACATAAAGGTTTCATCTTAGGTTACTTGTATTACTTAATTATTTGTGTGCTATTGAGGTTCTTCCAATATTTGTATTGTAATATAATGTACCGAATGCTGTTGATATTGCATATGTCTATTGCCTATTGTAGGCAATAAAGTCTTCGTCAGAAATACGCTGTATATATATTTTTATTCTAATACAAGTTTGTAATCAGAAGGGCTAAAACAAACACTTATTTCTGTGTGCTGGTGTGTGTGTGTGTGTTGCAACGGTCTGATATACCGTGGCAAATAGGAAATAAATAATTTCCTGTTTTTAAGTAATAAAGTTGATTTTTAAATTAATCAAGTTTGGAGTTATACAAATAATAAAGAGTGAAAAATTAAATAAAACCTTAAAAAGAATAATTAAGCTAAATTAAAAAATATTAAAGAATAAATTTGTAATAACTAGCTAAATTTGACCATCGGGAGTGAGGTGAAAATTTTCTAAGGGCTTAAAAAGCTATCTTAAGAACCAAACCACGTAGAACTTTCATCGACATTTTAAAAGAACCAGAATAAGCCAGAATGAACATTAGAGAAAACAAAATTTGAAAAACTTAAAAAACAAAAAAGTTACAGCAGTTTTAATAAAATAGACATTTTTCAGTGTTCCAAAAATGATAATCAAACTCTGCAAGCTAAAACAGATTCGTTGCCCGACTTGCCTGTACAAGGAATAAATCCAAAGTTAGCAAGCATTGCAGGCGGGGTGAGGTAGGTTAAATTCACCGCTATATATACTAGGTCTCTAAGACCTTAGAGACAGTCTGAAATAAATTTTAATACGAGGTGCCGCGGAACGCTATGCTGGACCGCGAGTAGGACCGCCATAAGGCCAGATGGACCAAACCTCAACGCTTTCGACGTCCAGGACTACCAAGGGATGAAGGCTCCAGACTCAGCCTCCAGGACGCGGGAATAGAGGAAAACCACCACCGACGAACCAGGGATGGCGACTTCCGATGTCCAAGGACCAGGGAATCCAGACGAGGGACTCCAGGACCGGCAGGAACATCTTTGGCAAGTCATTTTCTCTATTCGATACCAATTACGTCAAATTTAGTCAGTTAATTTTATTAAATTCAAACAAATATTCAAGCTTAAACAATGACTTCACTCTTTATAAAATTTTAATAAATTGTATGCTAAATAAAATGAATTTATGTGATCAGAATATTTCAAATGATAAATATTAAACTTACAAAGGGTTTTTGGCCATAAGCCATTTATTTTAAAGGAAATGAGAATTTTTCGAATATTATAAATTTAAAAATTAAATGTCATAAATACGAATTTACCAATTCAATATAGAAGATAAATTTTTATTATGTGTAATTTGGGAAATAATTTTATGTTTATGTAAATGTAATTGACATATATGGAAATTATAAGTTTTTAAAAAGTATGAGAAACAACAAGTTATTCAGTAAATTGTTTTGTCAATATAATTGTGTTGTATTTGAAAGGATAAATTTTCTTTTTTATTTAGATAAATAGAATTAAATATGTTATAAAAATCAACAGTATTTGCATTTCATCCTGTGTCGAATAATCAATAAAAACTGTTTAGCTTTTTCCAACTAATATGAAAATGATTATTAATTCAGTAAACAAGTTTAATTAAATTTCATTAAATGATAATAGTTAAAGCCTAATGTTTTTAAAGAGTTTCTCTCAACTAACTTCATGAGCTAGCCTAAAGATTAGTTGGTTTTTTGTATAAAAGTCCAGAGATTTATCTACTGGCAGATTGTGTTTAAAAGGACACAGGAGCCTTTTAAAATAGGTAATTTAAACACGATCATATTTTGCACGTTCCCTTGCTGTCTCTGCAGATCATCATCAGGTGGTAAGACTCTGTGAATATTTTGTGTATTATTTTAAATGTTTTTCTTTCCAGCTGACTATTGAAATGACATGTGTGACTATATCTAGACCATACATAATTGATAAACCAATTTTGGAGAGTTTATACTTATTTTAAATAGTAGTCAGCGGGAATAGGCTTGTTTTGGGCCTGGCCCTACGAGCGGGAAATATACACGTAACTCAGGGAGTTTAGCACGGTTTAACAAGCGGGGTGATTGGCAGATGTTTGGTTTGTTTATAAATAAGTTTTTTAAACAACAAAATTTTGGTATTCTGCGAGAAGGGATATCAATTAAAAGTAGGGTGGGACGTTGCAGTGTGTGTGTGTGTGTTTGTGTGTGTATGTATGTGGTGTGTGTGTGTGTCTGTGTGTTTGTGTGTGTGTGTGTGTGTGTGTGTGTGTGTGTGTGTGTGTGTGTGTGTGTGTGTGGTGTTTGTGTGTTTAATAAAAACATACTTATTAGGAAATATAATAAACCTCTTAAAAGAAATATTTATAGTAAAAAAAAGCTTTTCGTCTATTTAATATTATTGGCATTAGCAAGAGCCTATTTACCAGTCAACAGTTGAAACAATTCTCCGGTTTTACCTGTTGGATGGTGAAGAGGCCATTGAAAATGTCAATAATATAAAATTAATAAAAAAATTTTATCTATTCTTGTGTATGGGGTGTATATTTGTTAATAAGTAGATATTAAAAAACAACCTATATACACGCGTGCACTCTACAAAATGATGGAATTCAGTTATACCTGCGTCAACACCGACAAATGTAATATAAAAAGAACGGACTGAGGATGCGAGGCGTTTTATAATTTTTCAATAATGCGTAAATAAAACAAAACAAATAAATAAATAAAAGAGTGGTGATCGTCGAGCCGAGTGGAATTTATCGCCAGTACGTGGGGCGTTTGCTTCTACTTTCACTCAATCCACCCTCACTTCCCGCTCAATGACTGATGTGCATGATTTACGCGCGGGTAAAATATTGCCTCAATTTATTTGTTTTAAGTACTCGTTCAGTTTGAAATAATCCAGTTATTGATGTTCTTTTCTCGACAAAGAGAAATTTGAAACTGCAGTAGTTGATTGAAGGCAATTCGATTAACTCCACCCGATGCTATTCGACTGGAACTAGAATGAGCAAATCTTTCAAAAAGAATCCTGGTTAGACGCCGCCCTCGTTCCTGTTTGAGGTTAGCGATCCTGGCAGCGGGTTTTCCCCAGTAAGAAATTGTCCTTCAGTTTTTTTTTTCTTTTAGTTCCTACTTTTACTTACAGTTTGTTATCCTTCTCCATAGAATGTGATATATCGAGTATTAGACAACTTTCGCTATGTTCCCATTTAGAGGGTAGGTTACCCAGAGAAAAAACAACCCTTCCCACATATGTTATCCCATTTTAAACTACAAACAATCATTCCATGTTTATTTTAGTACTATAGTATCTAATTTTACCCATCCTTTTGAATCCTTTATACAAGGAGACGGAACAGGTAGGCCCTCTTCATGACCCCTGAGAGAGTAAGGTTGGGCAACCCTACCACGTGATGACATGAGGCTTCTCTATCTCCAAAAACAGAAGATCTGTGAATGTCCTTTCCTTCTACTCGTATTTCTCCCTAATTTTACCTATCTGCCTTACATTTACTCTACGTATATTCATAATCCTTTCTCATCCTTGGATGAGATAAAGGACATGTTCTCCTTAAGCCGACAAATAACGAATCTGCACGGCTGAATTTAATACGCGGCAATTCTTGTTCATCCTGTCTGAGGTTATCAAGATTCAAATAATAATAAACTGCACTGGTTGTCACCTAACGTCATCGGATTGATAGCATTCTTTTACGGGACGCTCTGACGTATAAAGGTACGTCATAAAGTAGAATCACGGTAATTTAGGTTAAGTGATGTAATAAAATTTTTACCCGGATCTGTGCTGCACCGTAACAGCGGCCTCTCTGCGCGGATAGCAAGTGCTAAAGTGACTGATATAATGTTATCCTCAGAGAAAATGTTTAGGCGCTTTTGTGCGCGTTAACGGGCTCCGGAATTTATTAATTAGGAAAGATGTATTTGGTGCCGTAGAATTCTTAAGCATTTATCTCCGACGAACGATTAATTTAGCCTAGTGTTTTCAAGTTCAGAACCGTAAATGCCTTTGCTAATATGTTTTAGTAAACAAATTACCTAACCTTAAAAACAACTCCGAATATACAAACCAAATAACTAAATGCCTAAAAACTATTCAAAACTAAAACTATTTTACATTACAATAAAATATATATAAATAAATGGATGGTTAAGCAATGGAATCTACTCTCTGTAGCATAACGTCAGAAATTTACCTCCGAAACCTTGACGAAACAACCACACAAACCATAAAAACACATGACTCCAACGGACATTTGACACTATATGTTGACGATGGTTTATAAATTTTCCAAAATAAAGCAATAAATAATAATATACCCCTAAAATTATTTAATAACCTACAACCAATCATAAAATTGTTTATGGAAATAGAAGTATAGAATAAAATAAATTATTTAGACCTAACAACAACAAAAATTACAAACGACATCGAATACTTAATTCTTAGGAAACCTATAAAACCATAAACACAACACTAAATCTCTCTAACCATCCAACGCAACATAAAATGTTATTTACATAAAATGCTTAATACTCTACTTAAATAATATATAAAATAACTCCAAAAACAAACATAATAAAATACAATAGATAAGTTAGAACTTAAAATATTAACTGAATTTAACAGCCAAAACATGAATTACAAACAACACAAATGTAATCAAAAGACGATATATTTGAATATAGGGCGTATCTCTATAGAAAATTATATTTGAAAATTTAAACATAACCTCCAAATAACTTCTAAGTTTCAATAACCAGTAAAAAGTGTCACACTTGTTTTTACTCCAGAAAAATGGAACAAAAAAATATTTTTCCTAAACTAATAATTAATTATTAATTAATTAATTATTTCAATTAATTTAATAAAATATATTCAAATAAAATTAATATTTTTATTAACATCTAAGTAATATTGATTATTAATATTTTATTTCATACTGTACGATACTTAGTAACATACCCTGCGACTAATAAAATTAGTGTAAGATATCATGACATGTAACCAAACATAAATGTTTCTGAATATATGACTACAGGAAATTGTATTTGAAAATTAACACATAACCTCCAAATAACCTCTAAGTGAATACGGAAATAACCGACTCCAGTATTAGTCACATGTTTCGACTTCACGAAGTTCTCGGAACTTTATATAGATTAACTGATGCGTACATAGCATATTCGATACAACTTACGGGGCGGGGGTTAAAAACCAAACTTTGCTCACGATCAAAAGTAGCTGCATTTTAGCAGAACATTTTATTTTAATAGCTTTGATAGTTTATGATGCTGATCTTTGGTGGTATATTTCACCATATTTATGAATACACGCATGTTTTACTTGAAGCATGGCCTTAACTGAATTAACCCTCGTTTTTGCAACACTTTATGGTTGAAGTTAGAGTTCTGTTTGAAGTATTAGTGATTTGAATCTTATACAAACAGAAATTATAAATTTAAAAAAATATATTATTCAAATAAACAACACTATTTATCTGTGTTTGTATTATCCGTTCATGTTAGCAAAACACTTAACTGTTGTGGCCATATTGATGGTCTGTGATATTGTTAAATGCACCTTCATTCAAATCCACTTTACCTGCAGATAGCCACTTGTTCCTTTGTGTCCTTGAGGGTTCGTTCGTCATAGTTTTACTCGATTACAAGCACAAAGCAGTAAAATTAAAGAGAAGTTTCGAGAATTAGTCTTAGTCCTCGCCACTCGTGAGAGTTGTTTAAACTGCCTTCCGGACGTTATCGTCTGTTGTACTTCTTTTTTAACATTGTATTTGTTATATAATCCTGACTTCGCCCGTAGCTACTTCCCCCACGAACCTTTTAGCGAGAAAAAAACCTGTGCTTCAGAGAGGAAAAACCACATGTTGTTTCCGAGATGTTAAAGTGTATTTATTTTTAACATACACGCGATTACATTTCCCAACATTGGTATAACATATACATACTTGTTAGCTTTTAACTTCATCGTCAGATAAGATGACCAAAGCCAACGACAAAGTTGTAAATTATTATCTGATTTATAAAATTCAGAGTTTATATCAATAATATCTACCAAATTATTAATATCTAGTTCTAGTAAAAAAAACATTACAACAATGTTTTTTTACAGATCATTAAATGTTGCATTTATAAATAATCGATTTTTAAATCCGTCCTTTTGTTTTTGTTCACAGAATCAAACACGATTTTCTGGCAGTATTCTGAAACCGTTATTAATCCATTGCATTTTTAAGGAAGATTCTCAGGTAATTTAATTTTAAATGTTTTTAATGATTTAAATATTATCTTAGTAAATGAGCTTGTCCGATAAGTAAAAGCATTTAATATTAATAAATTAAACACAACTTCATAAATTCTATATTTCTTTATATTTTAATTAAAGTTTGTATTTTATATTTTATTATCGAGTTAGTTACACTTTATGTTATAGTTTTATTAACTGAGGATAAGGAAGAAAGTTAAAAGAAGGGTAGGTAGCGTTAGGTACGTTTCTATTTCCTGGAATTGTCTATCCCAGCGCTGGTTGATGTATGGGGGAAAGTCGTTTATACTTTGATTTAAAGTAGAATAGGATTGGGTCTGTGTGCAGGGTAGGGATGCGGTGATGTCAGTTCAAACGCTGTAACTCTCAACCCGCCATCGCCAGCGGCAGAACTAAACAAGCTACAGCACTAGTAAATTACTCCACCACAGACAGCTACGATGAAACTGAGCGACGAACGGAAGTTTAACGTCAAATTGGCAACAAGGCTCACCCACTCAGCAAGATCTAAACCTCCTATTCGCTCAGAAGGCGGTATCCCCCACTCCCTCTGGCCAATCTCTCTTACGTGGAATTAAATTATCTTCAACCAAAATAAAGTATTGGACAAATCATGATTAACCAACATACGACTAGTCGCAGCACCCTCATACTATCAGATTGTCATGCCATCAGATTGTTTCCTTAAGGAAAACAGAGCAATTGTCACCATATAGGACGATATTGCTGCGTTGTTTAGTTACATGTTCACATTTTGATGTTTATTCGTGTTTGTTGTAGTACAAAGTTAGGTTTGGGAGATTATAACTTCAGTAAATGTGAGTATGTATATGTATTTTGTTTACCATCATAAACGTACTATGTTCCTCTATATGTTATTGGTTAATGAATTTCTACACAAACTAATAACAGCTCTATAGTTGAATCCATGTCAATTACCGTTCGGGTGGTATCGGACAAAGTACTTTCAGATGGTATCGGACAAAAAGCAATGTGAAAATATTTACAGTTGAAACTCTACTCAATAATAAGTGAGGGTTGTTATTTTACCAGTCTTTACAGAAACGCACTCAAAAGCTCCATATCAGGGCGATTTTCATTCCAGGTGGGCCCCACCTGAAAAAATTTTGAAAGTACAATCACTTTTACTAAGTTGATAAAATAAATTAAAATAATTTATATTAATTGTAATTGATAATTAAAAAGTAACTAAAATGAAATCTCTTTGTTTATCTAAGTAGGAATTGCTTTGAAAAGTTATTGTTTTTATTACTTATTTTAGAATGTAAGCCCAGAATATAAAAACATTTCAGCCCGATGTCAAGATTATTTTCAACCGTCTTATTGTAAACCTTTCGTCGTAGGTATATATTATAATGAATTTTTATTGAAAAGGATGAGTTATTTTAATAAATTGTCAAACAATTGAAAAAGTACTAAGAACGTCGGAAAATCCATGTAAGGTTTTAAAATAGAATGTTAATGTACCGATATTTATTTATTGGAAAAGTTTAATGACACATATTAGCAACAAATAACAGAACTTTAGTGAAGGATTGTTAAACAAAATTTAGAATTAATAACCAATTAAATTATCGTTTCTTCATAAGGACTAAGATTAGCTACGACTATGCAGGAGATTGACTGCCCCTGCTCTGCACGCAACACGCACAACAAATTTGACATTGGCACACTTCTTACCAATTTGCATATTTTCTTACACAAGAATCTTCTTTTAGACCAAGCGACAACAGAGTATTCAGTGTTTTATTTAAGAAAACAATATCATAACTTTTTAAATTGTTTACTTTTGTTTGCATTAAATCGATAAATATGTGTTGCTTGAAAACGCTTTCTCACTGATATCGTACTAATAAACGATAAATGGTTGTTCCTCTAAACATTTATCAGTTAACATTTTTAAGTTTGTATACGAGTATGTGGTCTTGTTATCGACCACTATTAACAATGAAGGAATGGCTCTATACAGGTGATATAATATTCCACATCCTGCAACTACCTACAAAAAAACTACAACGATAACATCCTAACTGCGATCATAACTTTCAACACTCTCCGTTACTCACCTGTTGCTCTCCTGTGGAGAGGAACGTACATTTATACATTACGTTACTCACATACATTCCTATGGAGAGTAACGTACATTCATACATTCCGTGTAACAAACATTCCGTTACTCACATACATTTCTGCGGAGAAGAACTTACATTCGTACATTCCGTGCAACATACACTCTGTTACTCACATACATTCCTGTGAAGAGGAACGTACATTACGTGTAACATACATTCCGTTACTCATATACATTCCTGTGGAGAGGAAAGTACAATCATACATTACGTGTAACATTCATTCATTTACTCACATACATTCTTGTGGAGGTATCAATTACACACAGCATCGACTATTTGACTCCTTGAGAGATTCGGTATAATTCAAGTAAGCGATACTGAACACTCGAACCATAATGCAACTTCTAGTACTAATTGGATTATTATGGTCCTTCCTGTATCCTCTCTTTATTCCACGTATCCTCTATTATCCCCCGTCTTACGCCTTACTATGGGACAGGCGCCTTTAAGTGACAACGATAGGAAGTTTTTCCACACTTCTCAGATCAATGGAGTTTTATTTGCTTCGCTCATTTTGTTTTCGCAATCTTTCACACCTTCATAATACATTTTACATTTCTCTACCAAGGTCATGAGTCAAGAGATGAGAGTGTAGTTACTTCGGGTTAACGACTTTGCCAACTCAATATTTCACCTATTTCAAATACTAGAAAACAATCATGACCTTGAATAAAAACAGCTGTTATAATAACCCTTGCGTTACCACATAAATTTATGAATATATATTATTATTCTGAACATATAGTAAACATTTCTTTTGATCTGAATCATTGCCTCCAAATAACCTCTAAGTGAAGACGACCACAGCTGTTTCTAGTAGTTGAGCTGCAGCCATATTAAGCTTTTGCTAATCTTCGCGACGATTCGTTATTGATATCTAATGTTATTGATTAAGAACGTGAGCTGTCTTGAATATGAGCTTCAAAATAAGGAAAAAATGGGGGAGTATTAAGGATTAAGTAGGGACATGAGTAGAATATGAGCAATATTATATTTTACTCAGGATATGAGTAAAATTAAACTAGGATTCTGACTTCTACTCGGTGCTTAGATAAAAGTTAATGGCTAGGGTGGTTAGGGAAGCTTCTTTAAAGAAGAATATGGTTCTTCCAGTTTTCCAGAAGGTTGTCTACATGTTCGTTAAATTTAAATTTTAGTAATGATATAAAAGCTTTTTGTGTCTTTTTTTTACAAAAAAAGGACCAAGTTTGAATATTATCGTTTTGTAAAGTAAAAGGGAGGGATTGTGAAAAATCTGTAAGAATAGCATAGGAATATCCCTCGGAATATCCTTTACTTCTCACATATGGGAATGCACCTACGTATTCCCCAAGGGTGGATGGTGCAAACCTAACCTGCTCTCTGCCTGGAGAGTAATTAGATATCTATCTGTTTCATTCTAAACCAAATAGAGAGCACACAGTGCCATAATTATAGTCAATCAGTAATTATAAACAAAGATAAACTACAAGCACCAGGCGTATACAAACTGAACTGCTACGAATGTAACAAATTCTACATTGGACAAACAGGTCGCAACTTTAAACAAAGAGTCGAGGAACACAAACAGAACACCAACTCAACATTTTACAATCACGAAAGAAACAGGATACAAATACACAGACATTTAACATAACCTACAAATCCTACACATCAACAAAAAAGGACCACATCTCAACACACTAGAACAATATGAAATATACAGACACACAAAAACATATTATACGAACAAACACAATACAAATCACACATAATCTTTGATACTATCGTAAACCTACCTTTAAAACCGTCACCGCTTGACCCAATATCTTCAAGCAGAAGACACTGATGAAGATCGGTACAAGCGATCGAAAACGTTCTGTCTCAGTAAGTTTAAACAAATTTATTACATTTAAAGTTCGGATAGTCATAAACTATTGTTGTGATTGACTATTAAGTGATTAATTATAAGCACTTGCTACAAATATTTTCACAGCATTTTCATACATTTAGCCTTGTAATTGTAATAACCCTAAGAGTGTATACTTTTGTAACCTTCTTTACACATGTTAACTTTGTTAGCAAAATTTACATGAAGATTAAGTAAATATTTGCAACAAGGACTTATAATTTTTTGTTGTTAGCTATTTTATACCTTTGTAAAAAAAAGGAAACAGAAAGAACAGCTTTGTGGAAAATTAGCCAAGGAAATGATATAATAGACCCTGTTACTGGGAGACAATGGGAATCATGAATCGAGTGGCTAGGGTAGCTTCTTTGTAGTTGATAGTTAATCACTATTTCTGTACCCCTTTGAGGAAAGAGGTCAAGGAAGGCCAGACTGCGGCATGAAGGGCATAGGTAGGAACATAATGCTTCCTTGGTACTGGAAGCGGGATAGAATAACAGCCCCTATGGGCAGAGGCCTATACTATAAGAGGGATGTCTACCCCCAAACTTTAACATGTTATAGTGTAATGCACTGTGCGTATATAAAACGACTTGGATTTGGCGTTGTACTACGAGGGACGCTGACCCTCTCATTAGCTACATTTAGTTTCCACAAACTGCTGTCGTTTCTAAATTATGAATTAAGTCTTAAGGCGCCAATCACATGTCTAATGGATTTCTAAAGAGCTACGTTAATGTGTAATAACAATTGCATTTGATAAAATATATTAAAACTAATTAGAAATGTAGGAATATTTCACCGCAGAAAAGTTAAGATTGTTTTAGTAGAATGTATTGACTAGTCCGGTCAAGAGCAAAGGGTGATTTTGAAAAATATATTCTATATAGTAAAGAAAAGTATCGAATATTTTTTAGACGATTTGATACATGTTCCGGACAGACGCCACTCTTTAACCCGCTTGTAAATAGGTCTACATGGAAAAAGCAGCTCTACAAACGTGGGCCATACTTTCCCCCAATTTCCAGTACCAGAAGATCATTTCGTCATTTATTTTCCATACACAATTCCATCTACCAATCCGTATCCTCCATTTCCCATGGATGTGTAACGGATAAACTCTTATCTAGGACTCCGACCGACAGTATATCTAATTGAAGTAAGCGGCACTGCCCACGCGATCCATACTTCCCCCCCCCCATTTCTAGTACCAGAAGATCATTTTGTCATATATTTTCCCTACACAATTCCATCTATCAATCCGTATCCTCCGTTTCCCATGGATGTGTAACGGATAAATTCCTATATAGGACTCTGACCGACAGTGTATCTACTTTAAGTAAACGGCACTGCCCACGCGATCCATACTTTCCTCCCATTTCCAGTACCAGAAGATTATTTCGTCATTTACGCGATCAATCGCCGTGTGACGGATAGATTCCCCTTTACGCCCCCGCTAAAGTGTAAGTATACTTCATCAGCGCGCCTCGGCCCACTTTATCCCATAATCCGTCTTCTATTCTATCAGGGATTTTATGATCCCACCTTAATCCTGGATGTATAAAAAACCTTAAAGCGTTAATACTTGTTCGGCTTAATTGTCTTTAAACTAGTGAAAATCTACGAAACTTATTGCAATCAATTCCTAATGGAAAATAGGTAATTTTTCACCCAATACATTCAATACAGAGTTATAGTAGTGATGAATATATTATACAACAAATTATCAACAATAATCAATCTTAACATAATGTGAATGAAGAAAGTCTCATGAACATCAATGGCAATAACAAAAAACTTGATACATTTAAGAAACAAAAACATGCTTTACTGAAGTAAATCTTGAACTGCTATTTACTGGCATTGACTTTTAAAAACAAGTAATATAAAAAAAAGTCAATTCCTACTTAAATAAATTTTATTTTAGTTCCTTAATATTAAATAAATGCAAATATAAATAAAGTAACATAACCTAACACATAAAATCATTTATTATCAATTATTTTAAGCTAAACGGGACTAAATAACTAAATTGCATACCTTGTCCCGTCTGTGAAAAGTTTTATCCCATAAAACTAACTTTAATTCATTAAATTCAATTATTTAATTATTACTAATAATAGTTATATTTAAAATTAATATTAGTTATGTTGATATTAATATAAACATGAATATCCATATGACAAAATCACAATATTAAGTGACAAAACAGAAAGAGAACCTAATTAATAAAATTAATTATTTAAATTGAATTATTCGATTAATATTTTAAAACAAACTGCAATTAAACATCAAGTGTCATCCACTATAAGTTTAATAAAATATATAAATATATTAGAACATGAGTGGAATAATAAAAAGTATTTTATTTACTATTTAAAACTTGCACAGTGATATAATATATTACAATGAAAGTATTGGAAAGAACCCAATACCACAAAAATAACAAATAAAACAAGTTACTTGAGATTAAACCCTTATGTACATTTTGATGATCTTGTCATCATCAGAGGGTCTTATTAAAAATTACAATCTACCAAACAAGAAGTTACAAACTAGAGTGACTTTTCAATGTAATATTAATACTATTTTCATTGTAATTGTAGGAATTGAAATAGAATCTGATTAAATGAATATACAAAAAACAAACACTACGTATAAATATTCTAATGAACAAACAAACTATAATTTTATATAGTTTACTAAAGTGATTAATTGTACTTATAAATTTTATTTTAAATAAATTAAATCGATTACCCTCCACTTAATTTCGCGGTTTATTAGAATAATTATCACGAAATATACAAAATTTCAATTGAAATTAATATAAATACAATCTCTAAAGATGTAGGAAAACAGCTGTTGTATGGAATCATATGTTAAGTAAATTAGCGGTGTGTTTAGAATCAGCTGAGCAAAGAATTTGACGCGTCTCGCAAAAATACCCTTGTATTAAAAAAAAACAAGTAATATAAACAAAACTTTTTTTAAGGCAACCAACACTTGGGTAAACAAAGACAAGTTTTATATTACTTACTATTTATTAAACAATTACAATTATTATAAATAAAGTAACATAACCTATGCATTAAAAGAGCTGCTCTGCCACGTAATCTATAACATAAAATCAACATTTTTATGAAATCATATGTTATCTCTTATTTTCAGCCAAATAGGACGAAATAACTATATTCCATACCTAGCCCCTTTTGTGAAAAGATTTTCCCCCGTACAAAACTAAAACTAATTCACTAAATTGAATTAGTGAATTAATATTTGAAAAAAAACTGTATTAACAATAAGTGTCATCCACTACAAGTTTAAAAAAAATGTATTTGAACTTGAGTGGATAAATAAAAAGTGTTTAATTAACGATTGAAAGTTTATATATATATATATATATATATTAAAACAACATAGGTTATTCAAATACAAGAATATTTATTAATTTATATTCAAAGATTTTCGTTGGTAAACAGTACCAACATCATCAGGAATGAAAATTACAGTAATTGTAATGATTATTGTAATTTTCATTCCTGATGATGTTGGTACTGTTTACCAACGAAAAGCTTTGAATATAAATTAATAAATATTCTTGTATTTGAATAAACTATGTTGTTTTAAATTATTAAACAAGAAAACGTATTATATATATATATATATATATATATATATATATATATATATATATATATATATATATATATATATATATATATATAAGGTTAGTTTTGGTTGGTAAAGATTATTTAGATTTTTTGGACTAGGAGACTGACAGACTTACCTTGTAAGAGTCCACTCTGTAGTCTTGAAATAGAAACACATAAAAGCACTTAAACAATGATTTATTTCAACCACACAGTGGTCTTTGTCAATCGAAGAGAAAACACAAAAAGGTCTTTATGTTTTCTCTTCGATTGACAAAGACCACTGTGTGGTT
>JBAIZL010000001.1:259916120-259938620 GCA_036971475.1 Prosapia bicincta
TTTATTCCTGATTGATTCACAATCAGCGATTTTGGCAGTTTCCTCTAACACACCAACTGACTGCACCTTGACAGTGTCGTGCAGAGAAAAAATGCAACTATGCCAAGAGGCAGGCTTCAGAATTGCGCTCCAGTGGATTCCCAGCCACGTTGGCACAACAGGGAACGAAAAAGCGGACAACCTCGCCAAGAGTGGGTGCCGTCTACCACAGCCACAAATTAAAATATCACTGGGCTCTGCTTACACCAGGATCCACGCAGCAGCTAAGACGTACTTGAAAACATCACAAGAAAACCTGGCTGTTGCAAAAAAGAGATGGCAAGAACTTTGCACCAACCCCATTCCAAAAAACCTGCCTCGACCTATCAGTGTTGCGCTGTTCCGTCTAACCACGGGACACGACTACCTTCAGGCGCACCTTCATCGCATTGGGCTGGCGGACACGGATCGGTGCCCCTTGTGCCAAACAGGAAAGATGGATGGAGACCACCTTCCTGCCTGCCCACAGCTCGAAGCATACAATAGCGACTCAAAAACCAGACTCTCCAAGCTCTACTGGTCTGCACGATGCCAAATGGTCGAGTTACCAAGGGCAGGCGTTGGATAAAGTAAAGTAAAGTAATATGTATTCAGACATACTGAAATTTGATTCAATTATGTGAAAACATATAATTTCATAAAACAGCTGTTTTTATTCGTCGTAACTTCATTTACTTTCATAGACATCAAAGTCTATGATTAAAGAAAGAAGTAGGCTATTATTTCGAAATGTGTTAATGGTACATATTATCCAATATACTGAATTCTAATGAATTAAACTAATGTATTAATTAATTTAATTCTTAGGGCCTATTTAATAAAATTTAAATGTAAATTTCAAACATTTATAATTATCAGAAATAATAAAACTTTAAACTGTAAAATATTATAATAAATAAGGTTATTTTATATTCTGCACGTTATGGATTTTATTTATATTTTACAGAATTAAAAAAGACAATAGAGATCTGAAGATATTAAACTTTTAAAGAATTATTTAAAGTCGCTTTACGTTCTTATCGAATTCTTAATGATATACACGGTTGTGTTCAATTTCCTCTATTACTTCACACTCTCTTTACATGTACTTTGTTCAAATAGTCAATTGTTAATGCAATACTCTTTATTCATCCACTCAAGTTCAAATACATTTTTTAAAACTTGTAGTGTATAACAGTTGATGGCAATACAGTTTATACTAATAATAATTCATTTGTTAAATTTATTGAATTATTTTATTTTTATATAAGAGAAACGTTTCATAAAATGGGCAAGGTATGCAATATAGTTATTTCGTTTCATTCGGCTTAAAATAAGTCATAACATGATTTCATAAAACAGCTGGTTTTATACTGTAGGTTATGTGGTAGAACAGCTGTTTTAACGCATAGGTTATGGTACTTTATTTATATTAATTGCAATTTTTTAATATAAAGTAACTAAAATGAAATATTTTTTTGTTGACCTAAATGAAATGTTTTTTTTTTTTTGACTAAATTAGGGAATTGACTTTTTTTTATATATAGACTATTATTTATTTGATGATAAAATTACTTTAAGTTAGTCATCTCTCATTCTATCGGAGACGGAAATATTTAAAATGAAAATTGTTTGAGATGAATCTGTTATTAATATAGCTATCCCTCCTAAAACTAGATCTGAAATACGCATTACTAAAGCTTAGTTTAATATTCTAAATTAGACTCTTTTTAAATATTTGTAGGGGAGATCTGTAGTAGTATTTTGGGTTTTACTTCTGAATATATTCTTTTCATGTACAACGAATCCGTAGAAAATTTTCTTTATGCTGAACCCATCTCTATTTGTCAGTTCGGCTTTCCCGAAATACACGGCGATTCAGTAGAATTTCTGCCCAAGCACTAAGCGCCAAATTTCATTTCCGGCATACGCCATTCGGTTCTGGATCAACACACCCCTTACGAGCCAAACACACGGCAGTATATCGGCACTGCATATTGGAATTTCACTGAATACTCTCGTAATGGAATTTCCTTCGCAACTCCTGCTCGTCCTAATCAAGTTAAAAAGAACTACGCGCCAGGAATCGAAATGAAAACAAACTCGGAAAGAGAAGCCGTACAACCCTACTCTCTGGAATTCAACCCCAAACGAAAACAAAAGATTTACCTAGTATTAGTTCAATAAACAGCCGCTAAATGATGGTAATAATGTCAATAGCGCCAAAGTCGATCGAGACGCTAGGCGCATGCGCACAGCGTCAGAGCTTTCCCCTCTGAATTCAGTTGGCTTTAGTCTAGTCACAGAGTTGTCGTATGTGAGGTTATGTTCGGTTCTTTAAATACAAAAAGGTGTCGATTGTGCTGTGTGTTATTAGTGTTGTGTTATTAACATTCCGTGTTTTGGATATTCGATTGGTAAGTGATAATCGATTAATTTATTTTTAGTAAACTTGATAAGATTTCTAAATAAATTTATTCGCAAATAAATGTAGGAAGGAAGGTTATTCACACAACCCTTAAGATCATTCTATGTTTAAATAATATATTCTGAATAATATAGTAATTTAAAGAAATTTTTTACCACAAAATACACATAAAATATTGAAAATTAAACAGTACTTATATATTCGAGTACATTTTCTGCCTTGCCTAACATTACAATATTTTATTTTGGCGCGTTTCGGAATTACTATTTTCAAAACTTAAATAGTACTTGAATAGTAAAGAGTACTATTTAAGTTTTGAAAATGGAATCATTCCGAAACGCGCCAAAAAATTAAAATATTGTAATGTTTGGTGCGGCAGAAAATGTACTCGAATATACAGAACTATTTCTAACACAAGTGAAGATGAGTATACTAAGAATTTAAACAGTACTTATTAACGTATTTTATTTGGAGAACATAATTAGAAAATACCAAACTTTGCGATTGTAACTCACTGAGCTATAAAATAAAACAAGCAGTGGGCGAGGAGAGATTGGCAGGGAAATCTCTGATATAACGGTTTTTTCTTCTAAATTAAAGAGTGCAACATTATTTAGACTTTTTTTAAATTTTTCATACACATAATCTTCTATACACAAAAACCTTTGATTTACATTTCGATTTCAAAGCAACCATTTTCAGTGGTCAAAATTTCCTCTGAAGATGACCGCTTTCCAATCAAAATGTACATGAGGATTTAATTAAAAAGTGTATGCGGTTAATAGTTTTTATTTATTTAAAATAAGTTGTTATTATTAAGAATAATTAAATTATTGTGTTACGAGTAGAACCCCTTCAGAAAAACAGAACCCTTAACAACTTGCTATTACTCATATTTAGAGATTTTTAAGCGCGGCTTTGCTAAAATTATAACCGTCAATGGCCGCCCTAGTTTATTTGTACAGGAAACCTGGTAAATATATACTCTAGGGAAATATAAAACCCTGTCTATTTTAAAACTTGTACCCAAGTAGAAAACTACCTGAATAGAGAATAGACCTAAGGAATGTGGGGATTCAAATAAAAAGATTGTATAAACTATACCTGGATAATCCTTTCCTTCAGATCGAGTCCTTCGTGAAGGAAAAATATGTCTGGGGTTTACAAAGCCCGTTTTGCTGAAATTAATATTTTAAAATTTAATATTACTGTCTTTATCTGTATGTTGAATACCTTTGTATTGCTTCAAGAATATTTTACGTTTTAAAGGTATTTATTTTACGTTCCCACGTAATCGCTTAGTACTCGCGACTTAAGCAAAAATATTTAGATATACTGGGCTGTGCAGGAATTCATTAGAAATAAGAAAGTAGCAATCCCCCCGCTAAGGCATACTTAAAACGTTAAAAATTCAACGTTTTGGGTTTATTTTTTTGATGTAGTAACTCACAAAATGCCTTGAAAATAACTAAACTTGCTGTTGACTATCAAAAAAAGACAAATTTTGACAAAAAACAACTTTGACATTTAAATTTTACTGAATAACGCTAAACAGCCGGCGTAAAAGGTTGAGTGTTAATGCAAAGTTATTAGACTGAAAATATACGCCGGGACACTACTCTGTGTGCAGAACCCACTTGGCCACTTCTGACAGTGCCGCCACAACCGTATTTAACAAAGCAAAACCTTTTAACTGTTTGCGATCGATTTAAACTGATCAAAACTCGAAAAAAATACAAATAAACAATAGGCTTTTATTTATACGCTACATTGTGGAAATAATTCAGTGAACAATTTTTTTGTCTTGACCTTTTCTTTCCTGATGTAGCCTCAGAACGTGTCAATTAAAATACCTGAGCAAAATCCTGTCGCTATGTGTTAACCTGAAAGGAGGGGGGCACAATTCTAATATTCAGTGGTAAGGAATAATAGAATGTTTTTCACAGTAAGTATTAATTTTTCTGATGCTCAAACTTATGTGTAGAATATCCCACTGATTAATAATTTAACCTTATTATAATATTAACAAATTATTATTGTATGTGACACCGAATGCTGTATTTTTCCTAGTCACGTTTTTAATTTAAAAAGATGTTCTAAGCGCCCGTTACTGTATTTACCCCTTCCCTTACCTTTGAGTTCACTCCTAGCCTTCACCTCTTCGTAGATCCTAGTGTTCAGTTTTTTTTATCCATCCCAACATAAAATTGAAGAGTGTTTCACACGACTGCAATCCTTCCAAACCTACCCTCTTCTAACTAAGAATGTACCACAGATGTGGAACTAATTTATACAGTCCCGCTTTGTATCGCACTTCATCCCCCTTTGAAGTCTCTCTTAGAGGCATAAAGTTTTACAAGTATATTAAAACAGGAAAATGCACTTAATGGCTGATGCAGTTCAAAGTGCAACTTTAACCAAATGTAGTTGATAGCTTTAAAGTGATTGATCGAATTCAAGTAGACGTGGTCAGACTCCAGTAAAGACTTTTTTAATTAAACAATTGGAATAAAAATCTATTTTGCATTACAATTGATCTATATTGAATTTTTTATTAAAATATTTTTTAATAGTAATAATTCCTTATAAATAAAAAATAATTTATGAATATCAATAATATTTATGAATAAATAACTATTCATATCATTCGAACATAATAAAGAACGATACTTTAAGTAACAAAACCCACACTAAATGAAAACAGCTCCAATATGACGTCACATGATTTTATTTAATTTAATAAACTATACGATATTTTTTAATGTATAGGGAATTCCAATTGAATAAGTTTTAAACATAACCTCTAAGTAACGTAAAGACAAAATCAGCTGTTGTCATTACCCTGAGTTTTTTCGCAAATTCGTTACTCTTATGGAAATCTAATATAGACATTTCTTCAGTTTTACTCCCGTCGATTACCGGCTCCATTATAAGCTCTTCAAATTCGGAAACCTTCGGGCAGAGCCGTTTAACTTCGGAAAAATTTTTGAAATTTTTTGGAAATGAACAGCTAAAACAAAAATTATATTTTTACCGATTGCACATCTATCAAACAAAGCCTACTAGAGAGGATTCGGGCGGAACTTTCGCAAACTAACTATTAATATAGGCCTACCTTATTACGCTACAGTAAACATAAGCCCGCGAGTGTAAAATTTAAACTCAAATATCCAAATGTATGCTTCCAAATTATTTTAATAGCTTATTTGATTTTCCATTAATTTATTAGTCCGAAGGGTGGGTTTTTTGTTAGTATTTATGAAATTCAAATAAATACACAGCAGTAAATTAGGCCTACATTGGAATAAATTTGTATTTATATAAAAAGAGCGTGCTCGTATCATAGCCAGGACTGGGCTTTATTCGTTTTTAATGGCGCCTCAAATTGATTTATTCAAATGAATTAGTGCCGCGTTTATACGGTTGCCAGCTGTTCTGTATAAAAGGTTACCTTTAGAGCCCGGCTTATATCTCCTGTGCTAAGGTAGGCACATTCAGTTTTCATTCCTTTTATTGATTTTACGCAGTGCGAGTGCGTTTTTTTTAGGTAGACGGCGTAGAACTAGTGGGATGGTTTCTATGGACGCTTACAAAGGTGGTTTCTAAGACCTACGGTCGCTTATGCGTGCGGCGATGTTATGCCACGCGAGGTCTATGCGCTCTCAGGCTGGGCTGGACTCGTTGCTGCCCTGCGTTTCAGTATAGGCTGGCTACAATGGTTAATCAGTTTGTTTTCACTTCTTTGCTTTCTCCTATCCGCCCTGCTCCAGTATGCTTTCAGCCTAAGTCTCCTCACTGACACACTGTGAGCCAGCTGTGGAGCTGTAGGGCTCTTGTGTTACTAGAGCCGCTCGAAGTGATTCACTGTTGCAGCGGTGACTTCCTCTTTCACGCTCTCCATCTTGAGGTCTCTGAGTTTCGGAAATATCATGGAGCCTCCACTATGGCTCTCAACGCGCTATTTTGAAAGCGCTCGATATCTTGCAGATTGCTGCCCTCGGTGCATCCCCAGAGAGGTAACTCGGCTTGAACACTTGCTTGTACACCAGACTCTTATTGTAGCTCAGAAGACTGACCTGTGAGCTCTATGTTAATCTTCTGTACCAGATCTCCAGTCCACCTCTTTTTCAACACTTTGGATATCCAGTTTAGTTTAGCATCCAACGTTAGACCTAGATATCTTCACCTCTTTCAGGTGTCCATTATTTATGACGTCAGTTTTGCTCTCTGCCTTATTGGTAAATATAACATGGGCTCTCATTAGGTCTCATTAAGAGTTGGTCCAGTCACTGACACTGCTCAGATTATGCTGCAATATAACTCATGCGTGTGCCGCATTTTGTGCTACGGACAAGACAGCGGTGGCGTCTGCTAAGGTCGCTCCTATTGACCGTTATTTCAGTTGTATACAGGACTTTACGGACAAGACAGCTGTGGCGACTGCTAGGGTCGCTCCTATTGACCGTTATATCAGTTGTATACATCACCCTACTTACAAGACAGCGGTGGCGTCTGCTTAGGTCGCTCCTATTGAACGTTATATCAGTTGTATACAGCACCCGCAAAAGGACACTACCCTGAGGCACCCTTAGGCGTTGTTTTTAAAACTGGAACACTCCCTACGTTAGATAGGACTTTAGTATTTGCTAATATGTATCTGGAAGGTCGTGACAAATTTCGATGAGCAAGTTAGCGTTTCGGACTCGGTCAAATGTTTGGGAGACGCCGAGGAAAACATGGAACCATACCTACTTCGTCTCCAAGTACTCCTCAGTAACCTCTACAGTCACACCTGGTCTATAGCAGGGTGCTTAGTCCGAAAGCCGTATTGCAGTCTCGGGACCACACCCAGCTCTTGAATTTGCTTTGAGTCGCTCCTACAGCAGTCTCTCAAACACCATTGAGATCGCTGGAAGGTACAATATCGGACGAAAGGATGGTCAATTTAGAAACTGTTGTTGAAAAACGAAACGTAACGAAGCCGATCGTAAAGGGAAAAGCAAGTCGAATAAGAAACCTTTGTAGAAAAAGGTTTTATAAGACATTGTGGAGGGGAGTTCGCATTGAAAGGAGGGTTACAACTTCCAAGCCTGGTAATGATGTAAGCTATATTAGTAATTATTGAATTTACTTGGGCTTATCTATTAAAATTAGAAAGTAAAATTAACAATTCCAATCTCAGTCCAACACACAAGCCCTATATTTATATCTCTCTTCTTTTTTACAATGACTTTTTATTTCATCAATTCATTCACATTAATTCAAGTTACAGCTACGAGTAGCATTGTTTTATTTACTAACAATGTTTAGACAAGATTTTGTGTAAGTAATAAAAGCCAAAATGCTTATAATGTTTTCTATAAAAGCTACAGATGCTAGTTTTATTTTAGAATAAAATATATTGTTACGTTTTCTCTCTCACAAATCTTATATGAATTTTACTGAATACAGCAACACCAAGTAGCAAAATATTGAACCAATCTTGGCTTTACGTATCAGAAAGAACAGTTTGCAGTATGTAGTATTAAATGTAGATATTTACGGGTTTTTCGTAAACGTTGAAATCCTTTCCCAATGCTACTGTGAGTGCTTTGCTTTGGGGTTAAGAAAGAGTTACAACTGAAGAAAATAACGGCTCAATGTTTGTTCGGCTAAACGGGTCATTCTGCGATATCGGCCTGAGGGTTGCAGACATGTCCGATCGCCCTCCGCGCCATGAAAATAAAGTCCCGCTTTTTGTCTCCTTTGGGTTTTATCACGAAACGACGTAGCTATAGAAACGGGTTTCTTTTTTAAATTGACTGGCACATCCCCTCACGGGAATTTTTTTTAATTATTCACGTTTTACAATAAAGGATCCTCTGACAGGAAAACAATTATTCAAAACTTTAAATAAAAGAAGGTTAGCATAACGTTGAGAGTGACAGAATACTTTCAGAATCGACCCTCCCTTTCACCCCCCCCCCACTTCTTCAGGAATCTAATCATACGGCGAGGCAACAGCGTCGTTTCAGTGTTTGAATTAATGCTTGATTTACAATTCTCGCCCCTTTTTACTCCTCTTTTCGCGCGACTAATTCCAAATTCCTTGGAACACGCCACACACTTGTAAGACTTTTGAAGTGGTTGAAGGGTGTTTTTAAACAATCGGATGGTCGTCGAAACTGATTCGACCCTGTCCTCTAACATCCCACTACACGATAAAAGGGAACGCTGTTTTATACTCTGTGTGTATTTACAATTCTAAATTATTTATGGTTGGTGTATAAAGTGGTGTATTTATTCGGAGAACAAGTGGTTTCTATAACTGTCTAGCCCTTTTAATGTGTTGTAAATCGTAAAGAGTCTTGTTAACAATATAATTAGGACAACGGATTCCTGCATTCTCTTTGTCTTTTCATCGATTCTCGTAAAGTTTTAAAATGAAAATAATTGACAGAATAATTCTGCTCGTCTTTTAGATGAGAGAATTTAATATTTAAACTAAGCTTTAAAAAATATTGAAATGTAGATTGAATAAGACTTTACAAAAAGAATATCCATAAATTATTTCGCTCCAAACATCATTAGGGTTGATCCGTACGGGATGTTGAAATGGATTTGATAAAACCAGCAAGAAAATCAACCAAGTTCTTTTAGCTGTAGGAAGATGCTTATTTTAGAAGATCAAATTAGATCGTATTTTATAAGATTAAGTGGATTATATACGTTTGTGAACCCCACTGACTCTAGGGTCTATTACACATAGAATTACTTTAATCATGAATAAACTGCCAGCATTTTATTAATTCCTTCTATTAGTTTACACTCTTGCTGTGTTTTACATCTTATATATACAAATTTTCAATCGTTAAAAAATATTTTTTATTCATCCACTCAAGTTTTTTAAAATTGTAGTAGAAGACACTTTATGTTACTACAGTTTTTACAAGTAATTATTCAATAATTAAATTTAATGAATTAATTTTAGTTTTATATGTGAGAAAAACTTTTCACAAAACGGCAAGGTATGCAATATAGTTATTTCGTCCCATTTGGCTAAGTCATAACATATGATTTCATAAAGAGCTGATTTTATCTTACAGCTTATGTGGTAGATCAGTTGTTTAATGCATAGGTTATGTTACTTTATTTATATTAATTATAATTATTTACTAAGAAGTAACTAAAATAAAATTTATCTTTTTTGACCCAAGTAGGGATTGACTTTAAACAATTTTCGTTTATTTCCAGTAGTAAAATCGTGGTCTGTTAGGCAGGGTCATTAGTTTAGATGCTACTGTGTACACTTGGAGCGGATATTGAGGGATCGTAATTCAAACTGTCTGCTAGAAAAAACATCAAAACCCGTCGAAAAAAGAAAAATTCAGGACTGAATCATCTTTTAGACGTTCTTCTGAAGGAAAAGATCGGTAAATTCAACAAGGGCCGAACAGAAGTCTTCACACGTTTATATCAGATGCTAAAAATATAATAATCCGGCAAGTTTAATCAGATGCGTTAAAAATATGGGATTTTTATTTCGTTATAAAGACCACTGGCCAGATATTCTTTATACAACATATATAAGCAGAATAATGTTTATATCTAATTTGGTGTTTCATCCTTCAAGACTTGCGGTCTAAAAGCGATTCTGCTCTGCAAATACACACGCGCGCTTTCACATTGTATGATTTTTGTTTGAAATGCCAAATCGGTCACTAATTTAGTTGTGAGCTACCTTGAATCCAATAGGTTGGTGGCATTATCGTAACTAATGTTACGCTTGTGTTTACGGCGTTCGGCTACATTTCCAGTGAACAATGCATCGGTCAAGGTCAATTTTTTATAGCGGGAAATCTCATTAAACGTGGATGGTAAAACCAGTGAAAAGCGATAACACGAATGCAATGAAAGTGATGCATAGGGATCGATAAGGGGACTTATTGTTAGAAACAGGAAATATTTTGTGCTCTTGTATGTGTGAAAGAAAGAAAAAGGAGGAAGAGTGGGAGGTAGGTGAAGCTATTGATGGAGGTATCTAGGTATTTGTGGGATACCTTAATGGCTGATGAATTCAAGATGAATCAAGCTCAACCGCGTTTCAAGGTTTAAACAGGATTGACAATTTCACCCTGACATCTCAGACGGGATGTTCTTCGTCATTTCTTATTTTTAATTAATGTAGTCTATATTTACTTGTAGATCTACTTATCAGTGTGTAACGATTACTGATGAAGGAAACTTGCAGAAACATGTATGTTCACTAGCAAACATTAGCTAGTGGAAATCAATTACCTATCAAGAAAGTAATATATATGCTTATACGTATTCCTTCACGGATGGAAAAATATGATGAATAGTTATTACCTGGAGTACATCCGTTCATTCTGCAGTGCATAAATTCGCAGTTCCGACGTTTCGCTAGAATCTCATCCAGCATTGAGAAGGTGAACCCAATAACTGTAGAAGAGCGAGTCTACTGTTGTTGGGTTCACCTCGTCAATGCTGGATGAGATTCTAGCGAAACGTCGGAGCTGCGAATTTATCCACTGCAGAATGAACGGATGTACTCCAGATAATAATTATTTTAGTATTAATTAATATATTTTATTATAAATTAATAAATATTCTTGTATTTGAATAACCTATGTTGTTTTAAACTATTAAACAACGTATTATATATATATATGTGTGTGTGTGTGTGTGTGTGTGTGTGTGTGTGTGTGTGTGTGTGTGTGTGTGTGTGTGTGTGTGTGTGTGTGTGTGTGTGTGTGTGTGTGTGTGTGTGTGTGTGTGTGTGTGTGTGTGTGTGTGTGTGTGTGTGTGTGTGTGTGTGTGTGTGTGTGTGTGTGTGTGTGTGTGTGTGTGTGTGTGTGTGTGTGTGTGTGTGTGTGTGTGTGTGTGTGTGTGTGTGTGTGTGTGTGTGTGTGTGTGTGTGTGTGTGTGTGTGTGTGTGTGTGTGTGTGTGTGTGTGTGTGTGTGTGTGTGTGTGTGTGTGTGTGTGTGTGTGTGTGTGTGTGTGTGTGTGTGTGTGTGTGTGTGTGTGTGTGTGTGTGTGTGTGTGTGTGTGTGTGTGTGTGTGTGTGTGTGTGTGTGTGTGTGTGTGTGTGTGTGTGTGTGTGTGTGTGTGTGTGTGTGTGTGTGTGTGTGTGTGTGTGTGTGTGTGTGTGTGTGTGTGTGTGTGTGTGTGTGTGTGTGTGTGTGTGTGTGTGTGTGTGTGTGTGTGTGTGTGTGTGTGTGTGTGTGTGTGTGTGTGTGTGTGTGTGTGTGTGTGTGTGTGTGTGTGTGTGTGTGTGTGTGTGTGTGTGTGTGTGTGTGTGTGTGTGTGTGTGTGTGTGTGTGTGTGTGTGTGTGTGTGTGTGTGTGTGTGTGTGTGTGTGTGTGTGTGTGTGTGTGTGTGTGTGTGTGTGTGTGTGTGTGTGTGTGTGTGTGTGTGTGTGTGTGTGTGTGTGTGTGTGTGTGTGTGTGTGTGTGTGTGTGTGTGTGTGTGTGTGTGTGTGTGTGTGTGTGTGTGTGTGTGTGTGTGTGTGTGTGTGTGTGTGTGTGTGTGTGTGTGTGTGTGTGTGTGTGTGTGTGTGTGTGTGTGTGTGTGTGTGTGTGTGTGTGTGTGTGTGTGTGTGTGTGTGTGTGTGTGTGTGTGTGTGTGTGTGTGTGTGTGTGTGTGTGTGTGTGTGTGTGTGTGTGTGTGTGTGTGTGTGTGTGTGTGTGTGTGTGTGTGTGTGTGTGTGTGTGTGTGTGTGTGTGTGTGTGTGTGTGTGTGTGTGTGTGTGTGTGTGTGTGTGTGTGTGTGTGTGTGTGTGTGTGTGTGTGTGTGTGTGTGTGTGTGTGTGTGTGTGTGTGTGTGTGTGTGTGTGTGTGTGTGTGTGTGTGTGTGTGTGTGTGTGTGTGTGTGTGTGTGTGTGTGTGTGTGTGTGTGTGTGTGTGTGTGTGTGTGTGTGTGTGTGTGTGTGTGTGTGTGTGTGTGTGTGTGTGTGTGTGTGTGTGTGTGTGTGTGTGTGTGTGTGTGTGTGTGTGTGTGTGTGTGTGTGTGTGTGTGTGTGTGTGTGTGTGTGTGTGTGTGTGTGTGTGTGTGTGTGTGTGTGTGTGTGTGTGTGTGTGTGTGTGTGTGTGTGTGTGTGTGTGTGTGTGTGTGTGTGTGTGTGTGTGTGTGTGTGTGTGTGTGTGTGTGTGTGTGTGTGTGTGTGTGTGTGTGTGTGTGTGTGTGTGTGTGTGTGTGTGTGTGTGTGTGTGTGTGTGTGTGTGTGTGTGTGTGTGTGTGTGTGTGTGTGTGTGTGTGTGTGTGTGTGTGTGTGTGTGTGTGTGTGTGTGTGTGTGTGTGTGTGTGTGTGTGTGTGTGTGTGTGTGTGTGTGTGTGTGTGTGTGTGTGTGTGTGTGTGTGTGTGTGTGTGTGTGTGTGTGTGTGTGTGTGTGTGTGTGTGTGTGTGTGTGTGTGTGTGTGTGTGTGTGTGTGTGTGTGTGTGTGTGTGTGTGTGTGTGTGTGTGTGTGTGTGTGTGTGTGTGTGTGTGTGTGTGTGTGTGTGTGTGTGTGTGTGTGTGTGTGTGTGTGTGTGTGTGTGTGTGTGTGTGTGTGTGTGTGTGTGTGTGTGTGTGTGTGTGTGTGTGTGTGTGTGTGTGTGTGTGTGTGTGTGTGTGTGTGTGTGTGTGTGTGTGTGTGTGTGTGTGTGTGTGTGTGTGTGTGTGTGTGTGTGTGTGTGTGTGTGTGTGTGTGTGTGTGTGTGTGTGTGTGTGTGTGTGTGTGTGTGTGTGTGTGTGTGTGTGTGTGTGTGTGTGTGTGTGTGTGTGTGTGTGTGTGTGTGTGTGTGTGTGTGTGTGTGTGTGTGTGTGTGTGTGTGTGTGTGTGTGTGTGTGTGTGTGTGTGTGTGTGTGTGTGTGTGTGTGTGTGTGTGTGTGTGTGTGTGTGTGTGTGTGTGTGTGTGTGTGTGTGTGTGTGTGTGTGTGTGTGTGTGTGTGTGTGTGTGTGTGTGTGTGTGTGTGTGTGTGTGTGTGTGTGTGTGTGTGTGTGTGTGTGTGTGTGTGTGTGTGTGTGTGTGTGTGTGTGTGTGTGTGTGTGTGTGTGTGTGTGTGTGTGTGTGTGTGTGTGTGTGTGTGTGTGTGTGTGTGTGTGTGTGTGTGTGTGTGTGTGTGTGTGTGTGTGTGTGTGTGTGTGTGTGTGTGTGTGTGTGTGTGTGTGTGTGTGTGTGTGTGTGTGTGTGTGTGTGTGTGTGTGTGTGTGTGTGTGTGTGTGTGTGTGTGTGTGTGTGTGTGTGTGTGTGTGTGTGTGTGTGTGTGTGTGTGTGTGTGTGTGTGTGTGTGTGTGTGTGTGTGTGTGTGTGTGTGTGTGTGTGTGTGTGTGTGTGTGTGTGTGTGTGTGTGTGTGTGTGTGTGTGTGTGTGTGTGTGTGTGTGTGTGTGTGTGTGTGTGTGTGTGTGTGTGTGTGTGTGTGTGTGTGTGTGTGTGTGTGTGTGTGTGTGTGTGTGTGTGTGTGTGTGTGTGTGTGTGTGTGTGTGTGTGTGTGTGTGTGTGTGTGTGTGTGTGTGTGTGTGTGTGTGTGTGTGTGTGTGTGTGTGTGTGTGTGTGTGTGTGTGTGTGTGTGTGTGTGTGTGTGTGTGTGTGTGTGTGTGTGTGTGTGTGTGTGTGTGTGTGTGTGTGTGTGTGTGTGTGTGTGTGTGTGTGTGTGTGTGTGTGTGTGTGTGTGTGTGTGTGTGTGTGTGTGTGTGTGTGTGTGTGTGTGTGTGTGTGTGTGTGTGTGTGTGTGTGTGTGTGTGTGTGTGTGTGTGTGTGTGTGTGTGTGTGTGTGTGTGTGTGTGTGTGTGTGTGTGTGTGTGTGTGTGTGTGTGTGTGTGTGTGTGTGTGTGTGTGTGTGTGTGTGTGTGTGTGTGTGTGTGTGTGTGTGTGTGTGTGTGTGTGTGTGTGTGTGTGTGTGTGTGTGTGTGTGTGTGTGTGTGTGTGTGTGTGTGTGTGTGTGTGTGTGTGTGTGTGTGTGTGTGTGTGTGTGTGTGTGTGTGTGTGTGTGTGTGTGTGTGTGTGTGTGTGTGTGTGTGTGTGTGTGTGTGTGTGTGTGTGTGTGTGTGTGTGTGTGTGTGTGTGTGTGTGTGTGTGTGTGTGTGTGTGTGTGTGTGTGTGTGTGTGTGTGTGTGTGTGTGTGTGTGTGTGTGTGTGTGTGTGTGTGTGTGTGTGTGTGTGTGTGTGTGTGTGTGTGTGTGTGTGTGTGTGTGTGTGTGTGTGTGTGTGTGTGTGTGTGTGTGTGTGTGTGTGTGTGTGTGTGTGTGTGTGTAAAACTGTAGTTAACGTAACCGAACATGTATACATACACTGTATAATCAAACTGATAGAAGAAGGCGCTGTATAGGCAATTCAACTGTATAGCCACTGGAAACGTAAAACTGTGAACCGGTGCTACCCACAGAGCACTTAATATAAATAGAGATGACACGGCGGAAGGTCCTGTGAAGCAGGCTTACCCGACCAAGATGGCGGCCCCCCTCCACTTTCCAACCCAGTGCCTCGAAGTCCCGAACGTCATGTCAAGCTCACATAAGCACTCTGTGGTCAAGATCTGTTTTTTTTTCGATGTTCAATGCGTGTTTTGTTGTGCTGTAAGTGTTTGAAGCAATGTGTATGGTGTGGTTGTAGCGTATTTTATAATTGTTGTGTTATTTTATTTGTGATTTGGTTCGACGCAGACTAAAACCTGGTCTGGTATACTAAAAACATGCCAAAGAATTGCTCAGTTGCTCAGCACCCGGTTGTAGAAGCAGTGGTTAGATAACTCAATATATTTCTACAGGCGCAGGATGCGGAAAATAAAGTACTGGAAGCTCTGGTATTAGAAACTAACCATGTTACACACCACGATTTGACATGCAACATAGTTGGGTATATAGCTGGTTATGTTTCCAGATCAATCAGGAAGGTTACAATGTGTGAAGACTGCGTAGAACTGCTTTCTACAAATAAACCTAAACCGATGACTTTAATTGCATGTAAGAATAGGGGAGGACTTTTCCAGCCTTCACAAGGCTGTAGCTTGTGTGAAAGTGTATTAAAACGGATATTAGCAACTAGCTACTTAAAATTTGAGACATTTATTGTAAATAAGATGACATTAACTGGCCTGTTAATGTATTTAGGCAAAGACATTTTTACAAGTGATAATTTTGTGAATCACGATTTGGAGGAAAACCATTATGTGCTGTTAATAAAAGTAATATGTTTTAAAAACTTCAATATAAGACTTCAACACTACGCAAAATTATTTAACGAAAAAATGCATGGCACGAAAATAAGAAATAATTTGTGCAAAACCGTGTTGTTTTTAGGACAATAAGAAATAACTGTGTACTTAGTAAGTTGTATTATTTCTCATCGCACATAGGCTATATGCTCATTGATGTGGATAACATTGTATGGAAAAAGCAAATACAATTATTCTTTATTGTCAGTAGTTATTTTTTTCATGTAATATTCCTATCACAAAATTATAGAACATGGTAAGTTACTACAAACAAATGGTACCTGGTAGCTGACACAAACTCTCTCACATTAATACAAAAGATAAAATGTTCTATTTTTAATAATAATAGAACCTTTAAATTCTCTAGTTAAATATTTAAATAAATCTAGTTAAATAAATTTGTATGTAGTAATGTGCTTATTTACAAGTTGAAATTATTTTAATGAAGAAATGCTTTGAAATATATGCATACAGGAACAAGGCCCCAATCTACGTACGAGTATAGGCCTGCAGTACTCGGCGAAAATTTGACTCGCAGCGTTTAAAAACCTTTCACTTTACCACTTTACTAGCAGCAAACCAAAGGTCCTAGCAACATGAAATAAAAAGAATAATAAAATCTAACTATTTATCTGAAACTTTTACGCTTACAAAATGTTTCTAACCAACAAATACGAAAAATCGTGGCTTACTAACTTTTTTATGTTTCTTAAAGTACAACTCTTATTAAATCTAATTTTTTAACGTTCTTTCAAACAAAATATTACTTTTGTAGTTTAATATTCTGAATCAGGGAATCATGCTGCTTATACCTACCAAGTTTCAAAATTTAATTCCCACTCTAAGTGCGTTAAACTATGATTTAAGTGAAAGTTTTTATTAAATTTTGTGCTCTGCACGGCGCGGTATTAGAGGAATTTTCCCTATCAAGATGGCGAATTCGGCTTCACATCTCCCTATACCTATTTCACTAGACGACTACTCTATTTATATTAGGTGCTCTGTGGTGCTACCTACTAATGAATGAAATGTGAAAATGCAATATAAAAAATTACATTTTTTAGAGGTATAAAATTATTGTTTTAAATATTCTCTAAATATTTTACAAAACTTCGTGAAACTTAATTAACATGCAAAGTTATTAATCAAATACTTCAGAATATACTTTCAACATAAAACTTGCTCCATATTATTTTCAAATGGAGTAATTGGAAACTTCAAACAATACGGATTGATTTTAATTTTTAAGGACTTTTTAAAATATTTATCCGCAATAGTTTAATTTTTACTGTACATAAAGTAGATAAAATTTTAGTACTAATTTATACAAATTTTTAATTTATCAGAATTAAATTACCGTAAAACATACTAACCCATTCCCCTATTTAAATCTCTGAAAAGCAATTAATATAAAGCGGGCGAAGCGTACAAAAGGGTGAGTGGACCCAAATTGAGACGTCGTAGTTGAATAGCCTTAGTTATTAGTAAATGGCTTACATTTGGTGTGCAAGCTTACCTGTCGGGCCCACAGGTGCTAATGTCTAATTAATGATATACTCTGGCTGGGCGTTGGTATGCAAATTAGCCAGAATAACTCTGGAATAGCAGGACTGTACTTCCACCCCTACAATCTTATATAGCTAAGTTATGCGACTTCCTTACCTAGGAAGTAAATGTGCTTAGGCAAAGCAACCTCAGGCAAACGTTTATTTCCTTTTTCAAATTATTTTATTATTTAGATCTCACTTGATGTTAATAAGTTTATTCAAATATTAATTCATTCTTTAAATTTAATTATTTAATATAGTTTTATATGGGAGAAACATTTTTCACAAAAGGAGCCCTGTATGGGATGTAGATATTTCGTTCCATTTAGCTCAAAATAAGTGATAACATATGATTTTATTAAACAGCTGATTTTAACAATCGTAGAGAAGTTTTTTTATAGCATAGGCTATGTTACTTTATTTATATTTATTGTAATTATTTAATAAAAAGTATATAAAATAAAAATTGTCTTTGTTGCCCCAAGTAAGAATTGTCTTTTTTTAAATTTTGTGGGCTCTATATTTCTTTCTCTGCTTTTGTAAATTTCACAATAATTTATAGAATGTTATAGTGTTTAAATATTTTCGAAATGAAGTAGTTTTTTTATTAGTTGGAGCCTTTGGACAGGTTAAAAGCAGAATTTATTGACGACGTATTAGGAACAAACTAACACTCTCTTACGGCTGATGAGCGAACTACTATGTTCCAACATTTTGCCACATGTTAAGTTCATACGTGTTACAGTCTTCCAAGATAAGTAATGATGCAGGTAACTTGAGAGACAGGCGTTAAAGATAACTGCATTAACTTGCCATTTTCAGTAGAGTTTGCATTTAATTTATTATTTAATGATTTCTAGAAGGTCTTTCTTCACTTCTTATTACACTTGATTCACAAAAACCTTTTAGAGTTTAAGGTCGAAACCAGACACTACACAAAAATTTGACGATTTTAAATAGAAAGACACTTTTATTATAGAGCGGGATATAACAACAATGCAGGGGAATGAACGGTAAAGCGTAACGTTACCACTTCAGAGTTCACAAGAATGCGTAAGAGTTGTCTGTAATATTTCCGAAACGAGTCCTATGTCTATTTAGAGGGTATTTGGACGTTATCTTTAAAAAGTTCAAATTCAGCTTCTTATATATTTCAGGGTTTTAAAATGTCGTAAATTAGAGTAATTTAATTTTAGGTCAGTTGAAATCATAATTTAATTTTCCGTAACTAATTTCACACCATAAAGAACAAAACCTTCAATGCAATAAATGCAACGTTATAATGGCTTTTGACGTAAAAACATATCGCGCACGTGCGCGCGCGCGTGTGTGTGTTGTATTAAACTAAACAACAATGTTTTCTTGTATTCACCTAGCACTTACACTTTTATGTACATAAACAAGAATCTTACTTTCTATATATTTGCGAGTCGACATTCGAGAGCTTATTAATTACAATGCTCTTATTTTCGAGTTTTATAGAAGTCTCGCCCTAGCACTTACCTGTTCCTTAGTCGTTGTATTATTCATCTTATCCTTTTCTTTTTGCTAGAAGGGCGTTCGGCTGTTACAAGCCCCTCTATTACTTCTATAGAGTGTAGGTCTAACGTGGTTATGCAAATGTATAAACATGAACCACATTCCTTCTCCAACATGAAATAATTACTTGAATATTCTTGTGTGTGTGTGTGTGTGTGTGTTTGTGTGTGTGTGTGTGTGTGTGTGTGTGTGTGTGTGTTTGTGTGTGTATGTGTGTGTGTGTGTCTGTGAATATATATATATATATATATATTGTAAAACTTAGATGAATTATTTTTTCTTGTTGAATATGTATGGTGAAATAAAAAAATTTTCATAAACAAGAATATACGAGTATTACTTCATTTTATTGTTGATTGAAGCTTTTCGCTAATTTACATTATTAGCATTTTCAAAATTTATAAATCACTGTCCAGTTATGTGACTAGAGTAAGACTCTAGTCAGTCTTACTCTAGTTACATAACTGGACAGTGATTTATAAGTTTTGAAAATGCTAATAATGTAAATTAGCGAATAGCTTCAATCAACAATAAAATGAAGTAATACTCGTATATTCTTGTTTATGAAAATTATTTTATTTCACCATATATATATATATATATATATATATATATATATTTATATATATATATATATATATATATATTTATATATATATATATATATATATATATATATATTTATATATATATATATATATATATATATATATATATATATATATCTCACATAGGCTATACTTTAATATACTTATACATGAATCTTACTTGGTATAAATGCGAGTCGACTTCCGAGGACTATATTACGTGTCCTGATTTTCCAGCAGTAGCAGAGTCTCTGAATATGCTCGAAAATGAGGACACATAATAAACTTCTTGTAAGTCAACTGGTGCGCTCACACACACACACACACACAAAGTTAGATTCTTGTTTAAGTACATTAAAGTGTAAGTGAGGAGTTGATACAACAAAAACGTGTGGCAAAATTTTATGTATATAATATATATATATATATATATATATATATATATATATATATATATATATATATTGTAACTTAACTTTTGTTATAATTAAATATTTTTTTTTATTTATTTATCTTACCTATTAATGTCACACCTTCAGGTTTATAAAAGAATTAACAATCTTATCAATTTTTAACATTACTTGCATTTATTCTCTTCAATTAACTCTACACATTATTCCAAATTTATATTAATATTGTGCAGTGACAGGATTGATATCTTAACTAATATTACAATGATAAAAGGTGGACTTCTGAGGCTTTAGATTTCTAATAGAATAACATAGATAAAAACAGTATTAAAATTTTATTCTTGCTCTCGGGGTCGCTATTACGGGAACTTTGCTTTTAAATTAGAAATGACGAAACTGAATAATTTTTATAAATTTTGATGAAATTAAAATTTGTTTTGAACTAAAAGATAGATGTCTGTTGGCTACACTTATATTCAAATAATACTTATTGTTCTGAAGAGTCCCTGGAATCTTGGCTTTGTTACTTCAGCGCTTACACTTGACACACAAAAAAACTTACTTTATATTTCTAAAAAAAACTTTTACGTTGCACTTTTTAAAATTTACTTATAAAAAAAACTCTTTACTTAATTTAATCAATTTCTCCCTTTACAACACTTCCATCTTGGTCCCCACCAATCCGTCTTCCTCTGAGACTCTCCTCAAAACCTCTTAAGCTTCCGATCATTTAGTTTTTATTTAAAATCTAATCTCTCCCACTACCACAAATACGTTCTTTGTAAGTTTCCCACAGTTCTACAATTAGCTAAACCTAACGGTACACGGTTATTTTCCCATGGCTATATTAGCCGCTGGATTTCCCGTCTTAACCACTATGGACCCTTCTCTATTGTCTATGGTGGCCGGACTCAACTTATAGCTTTCCTGGAAAGGATAATGACATAGTACCTGCTTTATCCGCACTAGAAAAACTATTTGTGTCTTTTCTTGCTTAATTCTACAGATGATTATTTTAGCAAGTAGCTTAATTTAATCTAAAGCCTCGTACTTTATGTTATAATATATATATATATATATATATATATATATATATATATATATATATGTAAAAATATATATGATAAATAGCTACTACCCGGAGTACATCCGGTCATTCTGCATTGCATAAATTCGCAGTTCCGATGTTTCGCTAGAATCTCATCTATCATTGACGAGTGAACCCAAGATCCAAATTGACTAGCAAACAACAGTTGAATGAGGCTCTGCCAAAACGTCGGAACTGCGTTTATGTGTATATATAAACATTCTTCTATGATTATCGTCCATTTTCAGTTTTTACCACCATACACAAGTAAATCTTATTTATGCGTCACATACACTGTAACTTGACCTTACATAAATCTAACTTTAATAAGCTAACCATAATGGAGTAAAGTTATTAAAACATACTCATTGTTTTATTCTAAAGTCTAGCATCTCCCAAACTCTAATCGTAAAAACTCGAAGTTATCCCTTGATTGTAAAATTCTTACATTTATCAACTCGTACTGGTAAACCCCAAGATTTATGTATGACATATTCTCTCTTGGACATATTTTATAAATGAATGGCAGAAAATTAATTGCAAGCCTGAAGTCAGCCTATTTAACAAGACGCTTTATTGTCCCGACTTAATCTCGAGCTTGCTACAATGGGCACGGTCCTAACATTGGCCTAGTTCCCGCAAGACAAAACAATCTCCGACAGTGATTTATAAATACGTTAGAACTGGTTCACATTTTTATAGCTTCAGAGCTTCTACAGAAAGTGTAAATTTACTGAATAAGCCTTTTTCTATTTCAGCGTATGAAGTTAGCTAGACGGCCATCTTTGATATATTTATCTATTGATCTAATCAATCGAACTTTATAAAGTATTGTGAGATTCGTTTCTTAAATTGATAATGATCGTGTTAACGCGAGAAATCTTTCTTTGTTCCGTTTTTAAGTCACGACATTTCAATAGAGATCCAAAAGAGAGAGAGAAGTTTCCAACAGTTCACTTTGGAGAGTGACCGGGATTATCCTCTCTTTCCAGAACCATAATAAAAACAACTGTGATGAAATGAATATAGTTCTCTATATAACGCGATATTAGGGACGTTGCAGAAACCTTCGAGCCTTGATTACGTAAATCCTATAACTTGGAACCGTTGCCACTGTGTGGAAGTCGCGCTTAGAATAAATCATAATAAATCTCTGCAGAAATATATACATATTGTTCGAATTAAAATCTCTTTAATTAACAAATTTTCCCAAAGACGTGGGTGATTAAAACCAAAACTTTTCTTTTTGTAAACACACTTTTAAGTAGGAAAGCAAACTATAAACGTTAAAGTCTCCAGAGATATTTGAACGAGCAACAGGGACAGATTTAAAACAAGGAACTGATTGTTTCCCTCATTTATCATTTTCAAAGACGTTAAAAGAAAGAGACTTCAATGCACGGTTTGACATAGTCTGTGCGTAGTACATATTACTAAGAAAATCAACGGATAATTCTAGAGGTAACACTCCAGATGAAAGATACAAGCTTTAAACTGGATGTAACTCGCTGTTGAGCTTTTTAGAGTTCTTTAATACTTCTAAAGAAAAATCCAGACCTGTACAGTTATGATATTAATTTTCAAAACGACGTTACGATCTCTATTAGAATGACCCATTGATCTCTCTCAATGCCCTGTAAATTAATTTCAAAAATAAATTTTAATGTCAATCATAAAAAAATAAACTTA
>JBAIZL010000001.1:259943620-259983620 GCA_036971475.1 Prosapia bicincta
AATTTGTTACAAAAAGTATAATAATCGTACTAATAAATTTAATATTTGAATTTAACATTTTATAGTTATAAGATTAATTTTAGTGTGTAGAATAATTACTATTTCGTATAAAGATACGTCAACTTATAAACACATTAATTTTTTGTATTCAATAATTTTAGTGTAATGCGGGAAAAAACTTTTCACAAAAATGGCCCATTTTCACAAGTTATTCGTCTCATTGGTCTTAAAAAATAAGTGATAACATATGATTTCATAAAACAGCTGATTTTATGCTATACGGTAGGTTATGTGGTGGAACAGCTGTTTTTTAACGCGTAGGTTATGATATTTTATTTTTTATTAATTGTAATTATTTAAAAAAAAAATAACGCAAATAAGATTTTTCTTTGTTCACCGAAGTAGTAATTGACTGTAAAATATATTTTGTTCACATTACTTGTAGAAAGTAAAAATAGCTCGCGTTGGACGTTTTCTAGGTCGCGAGTTTCACGCGACTCCGATCACGTATTTCCTGCACGTGAAGGACCGAAAGAAAAATGTCCGTTAACAAGGCATTTTGCCATTAAGTACATAGCTCTGGCGTTCCCATCTTACGTCACTACTGGTTCGTTGGACATCTACTTCACTCCTAAGCTAATAAACTGGAAGCTAAAACCACATACTTTTTTTGGTTCCTTGGGGCTGCGAATCGTGAAAACTATGATGGTTTGTAGGATTTATACGATATTTACCTGACTTTCATAGATTACCTTGGTAATGGAATATGTCATGGATTACCTTGTTATTGGAATATATCATGAATTACCTTGGTTATGGAATATGTCATGGGTTACCTGTTTAATTAAATATCTCATGGAAAACCTTTATAATGGAATATTTCATGGGTTACCTTGTTAATGGAATAAATCATAGATTTCTTTTTAATGGAATATTTTATGGATTACCTTGTTAATGGAATAAATTATAGATTTCTTTTTTATAGAATATATTATGAAATATCTTGTTAATGGAATATGTCATGGATTACCTTGTTAATGGAATATGGCATGGGTTACCTTGTTAATGGATTATTTCATGCGTTACCTTGTTAATGGAATAAATTATAGATTTCTTTTTTATAGAATATATTATGAAATATCTTGTTAATGGAATATGTCATGGATTACCTTGTTAATGGAATATGGCATGGGTTACTTTGTTAATGGAATACGTCATTGATTACCTTGTTAATGGAATATATCATGGGTTACCTTGTTAATGGAATAAATCATAGATTTCTTTGTTAATGGAATATTTTATGGATTACCTTGTTAATGGATTATTTCATGGGTTACCTTGTTAATGACATAAATCATAGATTTCTTTGTTAATGGAATATTTCATGATTAACCTTGTTAATGAAATATTTAATTGATTAAGTAATTACACCAATAATAAAAATTAATGAAGCATACCAGGATAAACCTCCACAAATTGCTATCAAATTTGAAGAAAATGCGGACGCATTACTCCTTAAAGATATCTTCATCGATAGTTTTTAATTTTACAAATGAAATAACTCCTTTTTAGAATGTTTTTGTTCGAAAAACAAAGGTTTACATGTGGCATATGTATATAAAAAACGCTGTACTGAAATATGTGACGTAATAATAATCATCCAATACTAATTGTTTGTATTTTTATCGATGATTTTTTTAAATAAGTGTTATTAATAATAGACCCACCCCTCTATTTTCGAGGCGAGTAATAGGCTTTCATATATTTACCGTCCCAGTCCTTATTTTCTTGCTACTTCACATCTTATAAGAAAAATGATAAGGAAGCATAGGTGGAATTATCTGGGACGAATTACAGCATAACGGACAGGATGATCTTATGGTAAAGACAGCATGGGAAACTTATATCGTCGCATGTTTAGGGCGGCTTACTTAAAACAAACACGATCCCACCCACAATGTGTGTAATCACAACATGTATGCGTGGTAATACTCACTTTACAGCAAATCCAGACTCCAAATCGCCTTAGAAAATACTTTTCGATGTAAACAAGTTGAATAGTAAATTCATTGGAAAAGTTGTTGCCAGATAGAATCCAAAGCCGTGAGATATACGGTAATGGGACGAGGGGGAGAAATAACGGGGTTAAATGCAGAAACTACGAGAATTATTTCGCTCCGCAAGACAGCGCTAGGATTAGGACTGCCTACAAGTATCCGGCAGGATAACATTAGGATTCGACGACACCAAGCTGGATATAAATCGTCACGTTATGGGGATAAAGGGGTAGCGCCTCGTGCTGGTTGATATTTTGAGCATTGGAGCTCCTTCCGGCTATAATTGTTACATCGAAAACTATTTAAAAATATAAGAAACTTCTACGTCATGTATGATTTCATTTTTGTCACAAAATATCAGACGGAAATAATTCTCTGCAAACCTAATTGTACGCCACAAATATTCTGATGTAACAGGATGTTACTACAATCATGGCAGTGAATCAGGGATTCTATTGTTAGAGTTTATAAAAAGCAGTTCTGTAGGTAGTCGATTGTTAGTCTACGTCGATAAGTATGAAAAGAAGCAATTCATTAAATATTAGAATAACCCCCCCCCCCCCGCTTATGAAGACCTATTAACCATAACGAGTTCCTTTTATTTTGTTGTTTACCCAAGCAATGGCATTTACCCACCTCCAGTAATATCGGCATTACTCCTACATCCCTTCGCAGCAATTAAATGGGAAGCGTCCCTTTCTGAGTGGGTAGAAAAAGGAAAACAGTGATCAATTTAGCTCCTCAAAGGGGCTCAGGGAACAATTGTTTACGTCTATATTTAGCCACTCGAATCAGGTTTTTGTGAAGGAAGATACGCTTGATAAAAGAGTCATTAAATTTTTAATTGCAGGATTCATAAACTTATTGGCTTCCTTTATCAAGCCTGGCACTGTTTTGCTGTCAAAGTCCAGTAACTTAACAAACAATAGCCCAATGTTACGAACAAAATGTCAAAAAAATGTCACGTATGTGTGTGTGTGTTGGCACGGATTTTTTTTTAACCCGGGTCTTGGGCTCCAGAAACGCCCCAACCACATATTATATACAATTTTATCACCATTTTCACGAATGTTCATAATGGAATTGTTAGTGAAACGTTATTCTGGTATAAACAGACACAAGAAAATCCCTATACCACGGCTCCAAGTAGCTTGGAATACAGGAATAAGACACAACTTCCAGCCTAGCGCAGGGATAGATTTCATTGTGGCTATGCCAACAACTAGTAACGGATGATGGAACTCAGTCAGTGCCGATTTCCTTACAGTTTAACAGAGAAAATGCATAATTTTTGTCACTATTCCTGACCCATATTTAAAATAACAGTTCCCATTTTCTCCTATATTACAAATATATTTCCTGTGGGAATGAAGTTTGTCCCTGGGGCGGGGAAGGAGTTGACAGCCATTTCACCCTACCCAGGCGACCTGTGCAACACGCAGTACAGCTAATTAAAGGTTTCTTTTCAGGCTAATACCAGGTAGACCAAATCCTTAACACATTCAGACTGCAAAGACAACTTCCTAGACCAGGCATCCTCACTACGCGGCCCCGCGGGCCGCATGCGGCCCTCGGGACGATTTTTTGCGGCCTATAGACGGTTAGGATTGAAGTCAAAATATTTTTTGTTGCTGTGTTATGAAAGACGTTGTTAAGATCGTGAATTTCATAAGATCAAATGAACTGAACCACAGAACTTTTCAAGAGTTTTTGAAAGAACTTATTTCGCAATACGGGGATGTGCTTTACCACACAGAAGTTAGATGGCTGAGTAAGGGTAAAGTTTTGGAACGTTTCTTCAGCATTCGACATGAGATTACTTTGTTTTTGGCTACAAAGAACAAAGAGTACCCTGAAGTTTATAATTTTAGTTGGTGGCTTAAAGCAGCGTTTCTTACTGGCACAATGGGCATTATGAATGAAACGCTGACTAAATTGCAAGGAGACTATAATAACATTGTAACTAAGATGATGAGTATCGTATATGTACATGAACAAAAACTCAATTAGTATATTGAAGAACTATCAAACAGTGATTATTCCAGCTTCCCTCCAGTTAAAACACTGTTTGATGAAAATCCTGATGAAAATCAAAATATTTCCGATTTACTAAAACTGTTGAAAGACCTGAAGGAAGAAATGTCTCAGAGGTTTAGTGACTTCAGGAACCATTTCGCTTGGTAGAAAATCCATGGGCAATGAAACCAGCTAATGTAGCTCATCTTTCTGTTTTTGGACATGAAGCTAGGGATTTGAAAAATGGATTAATAGATCTTCAGAACAATACGGAACTCAAAAGTATTTTTGAAGAAAAGATGAAGAATAAAGCTCACTATGAGTTTTGGAGGGTTGTTGAAAAGGACAAATTTCCTAACTTACTTGAATGTGTTCACAAAATATTGTGTTTTTTCGGTAAGCTGAAGTTTGTAAAAAACAAGTACAGATCTAGGCTAACAAGTGAGAATGTTGAGAACATTTTAAGAATTTCAGTTTCTCCCCAACCTGCCAACATAGATGCCATATTAGAGGACTGTGAAAGATTTCGCCCATCAACTTCAAAGAATTAACTAAGTAAAAAAAAAGACATTTTCAAACTTTTTTATGCGCAAAACAGTTTATTTATGTTGGTGATGTAATAAACGTATGTTATAATCATATTGTTTGTCAGTTATTTAGTGCCTCTTGTACTTGCGGCCCTCAGGAAAATTTTATGCAAAATGTTTGGCTCTCAAAGTATTCCTAGTGAAGACCCCTGTCCTAGACCCTAATTAAAATTAGAAAGGCAATTGATGTTTGGCCGGCTAGCCCGACGTGTCTTCCTCTCTATGAAAGTTACACAGCGCACAGATCTGTCACTCTTACAGGTTGCAGCTTAGAAACGTGACTACTCTGTGAGTCCTTTTGTAGGGAAAACCACTTGTCTCTGATTGGGGAAAAGCAGCTTGCCCTTCCTCTATGTAACACATATTTCAAGTCATGATGTGAGGATAATTTGCATTTGGATTAGTTTTATTTTTTTTCAACTGTTTTTTTTCAAAATATATATTTTTCAACATATAATAAACGTTTTCTTCTAAGTACGTTCTTTAAAAAGGTTTTCTCTTCTGTAACGCAGTCCTTCTGGCCCCCACTTTCTTCCTTCTCCAACTCTTGGTGTTTTTATTCACCAATACTGCTTCATTATTCGATACGAAACTGCTACAGTATTACTGCTACAGTATTTGATAAGAAACTGCTATATTATTCGATACGAAACTGCTACAGTATTTGATAAGAAACTGCTATATTATTCAATACTAAACTGCTACAGTATTACTGCTACAGTATTTGATAAGAAACTGCTATATTATTCGATACGAAACTGCTACAGTATTACTGCTACAGTATTTGATAAGAAACTGCTATATTATTCGATACGAAACTGCTACAGTATTACTGCTACAGTATTTGATAAGAAACTGCTATATTATTCGATATGAAACTGCTACAGTATTACTGCTACAGTATTACTGCTACAGTATTTGATAAGAAACTGCTATATTATTCCATACTAAACTGCTACAGTATTACTGCTACAGTATTTGATAAGAAACTGCTATATTATTCGATACGAAACTGCTACAGTATTTGATAAGAAACTGCTATATTATTCGATACGAAACTGCTACAGTATTACTGCTACAGTATTTGATAAGAAACTGCTATATTATTCGATACGAAACTGCTACAGTATTACTGCTACAGTATTTGATAAGAAACTGCTATATTATTCGATACGAAACTGCTACAGTATTACTGCTACAGTATTTGATAAGAAACTGCTATATTATTCGATACGAAACTGCTACAGTATTTGATAAGAAACTGCTATATTATTCAATACTAAACTGCTACAGTATTACTGCTACAGTATTTGATAAGAAACTGCTATATTATTCGATACGAAACTGCTACAGTATTACTGCTACAGTATTTGATAAGAAACTGCTATATTATTCGATACGAAACTGCTACAGTATTAGATAGCGTTCACTTACCAACTATTTCATCGTTCAGTGAAACCGTGTATGTGCTTTAAATCGTGAACCACGCGTGAGTGTACATTCACAATTGAGCCATTATAACAAAACCAGAGTGTACTTCTAGGAACCTTTTGTCTGTGGCGAATTCTAACCAAGAATAAAACATTACATTGTAATTGTATGCAATTTTCGTTTGAAGTCAATTTTTTTTCTGTGTAATAATGTTGAATAAATTGTTTCAGCTCGTTATATCAAAGCTGCAATAAGGCCTGGCTATTATCAATAATGCAGATGCCCAAGAGAAGACAGTCATTTATGGCTAACACGAATCGCTAAACTCATTTTTATCATTCGCGATTCTATTATTCATTTTCCGTTGTTCTTTTCACATAACTGGAAACATGCAATATATTTCTTCCTTATTAGGAATATGTGTTTAGATTCAGTTTATATAAACCACTTCCTGTTGAAATTCAACATGGACGTGGGTAGACCAGACATCTTTCTTGTCCCCGAGTGAGTGTAGGTATATGTCTGCGCTGAAACCCTGACCACGCATACCATGATATAATCTTATTTCCAGTAAAAGGGGCTTTCCTTGGTTCACATAATTCCGGTGTGGTCGAACTGCGCAAGATCGTTCCTAGAATTTAAGAACAAACCTATCTGAATGGTCGAAGTGCGCAGGTGGTTAAGTCGAGGATATTGCCAAACTGCGTAGCCTACAAATCGTATCGTATGGCAAAAATGTAAAGTAAAACTTATAACTTACATTACAACCTTACAATGAACATAAAAGTATTGAAACAAGCGGTACTTCCATGGAAACCTTACCTTATTTACAACTTTAGGTAAGGTGAGGTTGGTTATATGTTTGTTTGTAATAACGAATAGAGAGTTGTTACAATTGCAGGAAATTTCCAAAATAATTCTCAACGAAAGTGTAACATATTCAAATTATCACCAAATTCCTTCTCGCTATAATAAACAGCTTAAACTGTCGCCTAATAGTAAACTTGTTATTAATGTGTGAAATGAAAATCCTTCCAGACCTTACCATTTACACTATAATACTCTCTTCCTCAGAATTTACTAACAGACGGCTAGTAGTACTACGCTAAAAGGTGGGATCAACCCTGCATAAATAACCTAGGGTCTACACGCGCAGCTCGACCATAGCACCAAGAGCCTAGAAATAATCAGCGTACAATTTTCTTGGTTATTTGCGCAGTTCCACCCTGGCTACATTATTCATTATCCTTGCTTCAGCCTCCTTCGTAGAAGTAAATGTCAGGTACACACGTCTTATGGCCCCCTTAGACAGTAGATTGGCTTCAATACTCGACGCTTCACACGCGACAATCTTCTACCAGGGGTTTCGTATGATTTATTAATACCTATATTCACGCCCCTTTTCTATTCTTAAAAGTACTACAAATTTACAACTATTTACAAACATAAGCTCTACGTTTCATATTTCTTCTCTTGTTCTTTGCGCAGTACTTGCGTATTATAATTTTTTACATAGTTCTAGAATGTTTAATTAAATTTATTGAACCACGAATCGTCAAATAAAAGTTCTTCTGAGAACGTACATTCTGCCCAAAACACTTTAAATATAATTTTTCAATCGGAAATTGCAATGCAGTGTGTTCTAATGCGATTTAATTTTATGAACTTATGTAAGCCGGCGAAAATCTATCATAGTCAATAAAATTGTTTTCCAAACATTTCATTGTTGATCAACTGTTACAAATGAAAATCTCTTAAATTAATTACGTCTCATTTAATTTGATAAATGCCTTTTTACAGCTTCTTTTTGCTTAATAACAACTTATTTCAATTTATTTACAGAAATCTTTACATTTTAGAGTTTTATAGTATTTTTTTCCTTTGAGAATAAATCATAAATCTTTTCTAATGTCTAATAACGTTAATGCTGTTAGTAGAATGAAGGGATTTATTAATTTGCCTTGTGTTCGTATCGTGATCATATCGTTTATGTTCTGTCATTAAGGTTAAAATATAATTATAACTTGAAAAGGACACTCATTTAATTGTTAGTTAGTTGAATAAAGTGTAATTTTCACTCGGAATAAATCAAAAGCATTATTTTACCTTTGATTCTTTGTTCTTCAAACATTCATACAATTTTCAAATACATCAATTTTTCATAATTTTAATTGGTATGCTCAATTTAATAAGTACATAAAGACATAACTTTGTAGTGTATTTTTATAAGATTTGTAATATATTGGACGCCTAAATTATCTACAATTTCCAAATATTTTACAATTATTGGTCTTGTATAATAGAGAACAACCCAATGTACAAGTATCTATATGTTGTGTGTGTGTGTGTGTGTGTGTGTATGTATATATATATATATATATGTATATATATATATATATATATATATATATATATATATATATATATATATATATATATATATATATATATTAAAACAACATAGGTTATTCAAATACAAGAATATTTATTAATTTATATTCAAAGCTTTTCGTTGGTAAACAGTACCAACATCATGTTTTAAATTATTAAACAAGAAAACGTATTATATATATATATATATATATATATAATAAATATGTTGACTTGTAATATAATTAATAAATTAAAAATATTTCATAAACAAGAATAGTTTTAATACATATATTAGCTATTAGCTACATATACAAAGCTTTTCATCTGTAAAAGAAGTACCAGCATCTTCAGGAAAATAAAAAAAAACTTGTTTTCTTTGTAAACATATATAAATATGTTTTCTAAACGGCGAAACGTTTTGAAATATATATGTATTAACAATAATATATGTATACAGTTTTTGAAATATTTTTTATTTATTTATATTATATATATATATATATATATATATATATATATATATATATATATAAGCAATAATATTTAATTTATTTTACTTATTAGTTAAAGCTTTTCATACATACATACATTCATACATACATACACACACACACACACACACACATATATATATATATATATATATGGTGATATGTTTTCTTGTATATATAGTTAATAAATTAAAATATTTCAAAAACAAAAATACTTTTAATGAATATATTTATTCAAAGCATTTCGCCGATAAAATAGTATCAGCATCTTCAGGAAAATAATTATCTAATAAAATTTATTAGATAATTATTTTCCTGAAGATGCTGCTACTATTTTATCGGCGAAAAGCTTTGAATAAATATATTCATTAAAAGTATTCTTATTTTTGAAATATTTTTAATTTATTAAATATATATATATGTCTATGTATGTGTGTGTGAGTGAGAGAGAGAGCAATTTTACTCCTCTCTCTATATAATCCTCTCCAATCTCTCTCTCTCACTCTCTCTCTCTCTCTCTCTCTCTCTCTCTCTATATATATATATATATATATATATATATATATATATATATATATATATATGGAGGGAGAGAGAGAGAGAGAGCGATATTGGGGAGTAAAATTGCTCCTATAATTAATTAATTAATCCTAACTATAAAACTTTGGATTTCAATTTTTGTTCTTAGTTTCCCCATCTGAAATTATTGCGATATTTCGCCAAGCGTAATGCTGTAACTGGGCGTTTTTAGACCCCACGTTTGTCGTATAAACATTTTCCTTTATTTTCCAAAACAGGACGCCTCCGAGTGTTTCCCGTCCGCCATCAATCACTCCGTACATATGTCTAATATTAAGATAAATGAATCATATTCCGAGACGGGGGGGGGGACAGAGATGGAAGTTCGGACAAAGCATCAGTCATAAGAATAAATCTACGAAACTGGCTTTATACTTTGATATGTCCCTAATCTGTGAGTTACTACCTGTGCGTTATTGAAATAAGATCTGCCACCGTTTCCTGCATTTGAATTCATGCAGTCACTTGAAATCATAGGAAACCCCCCCCCCTCTAACGGTACGTATAAGTTTTACGTGTTTAACAATTGATTGAATTTAACTTGTTTTAATTAAAATAGCAAAGTTGGTTCGTGACTACAAAGCTGGCGCTAATGTAGGTTGCAGTAGTTTAAACGACCTTCCAGTGGCTCTAAGCAATTAAAAGTAACAGTACTTGACGTCTGAGACGACGCGCTGCAGTTAATTGTAAAATTCGTTAAAGTCTAATCCGATATTTTATGGAGCGAGAAAGAACGTAACAATGTTCTTACACGTTATAGATTTTTATTGAGTTTTAATTCACGTAAAACATGACAAGGAACTGTATTGTAACATTTTAGCTCTGCCCAAATCCATTTCCTACCACTGATAAAATATTTAATGGATTAATTGAAACACAAAGAGAATAAAGACTGTAAACCTCTTTCCAGTGATGGTGTGAGCAATTTCTTCTCCCCTTTTATTTCTTCTCCTATTTCCTTTTTTCATTTCGTTTTTAGGAGAACAAATTAAACAGGAAACAAAATAAAACAATAATGAAACCTCTTCTCATCCAACAATTTGGTTTTTAAAAATAAATATTTTGTGTTGTATAAGAAGTACTACCCTCCGACCTCCTCCTTTCCCGAATATTTCTCCTTCGCTTTCTTCTTTTCCCTTTTCCTTTTCATTCCTCTACATTTCTTTCTTTACTCTTCTTTTTCTCCTTCCTATCCTCCACTTCACTTGTTTCTTTCTACTTCGTCCCATTATTCTCCTTCATTTCTTTTCTCTTTGTTCCTTCCTTTTCTCCACTTCTTTCTTTCCCATACTTTTCATCCTCCCCTCTTTCTTGATGCCATTTTTATTCCATTTATGGTTATTCCCTCTTTCCTTTCTTTCCGCATCCTTTTCTCCCATCCTTCCACTATGTCCTTCATTCTCCGTACCTCTTTGTTCATTTTGGAAATAAATTTCGCGCCTTGGTATTCTGTGATTTTGCAAAAGCAAGCCACAACGTTTTGCGTGCATACAGTGTACACCAAATTCCTCATGTTATTGACTTCGGCACTGACCGAAACGGAAAGGTTCTACTGGTCGCGTGTAGTACTGGGGAAACACGAGAAAAATATACTCTGATTGGAGCAGTCCCTCCTCCCAGTGACCGTCGCAGAGTCCAGGCTTTACAGTGTGTTTTCGGGCTTTTACATATTGAAATTTTCCCTTTTTGAACTAGTGCAAGTTACACAGGTTTGAAGGAGTCCATACTGGGCCTTAGGTCTTCGCACATTGACGTCAGGATAGACATTGAAGGCGATCAATGAGAAAACCTACATTCTATCCACCCCCGCTTTAAATCCGACAAATTGAGTCTAGCTCGGAGCAACCCGAAGGCGGATGTGTTGGCTTCCATTGTGTTACAACACCGACCCTGTGTAAAGCGTTCTTTTACGCTAACTCACTTCTTTAGGAGAACTTACATTGACCGTAAAAGTTCTTTATAACGATTTTCGATTAATCTCATTGGACTTGTATCTGCCACAATTACAAGGGAAAGCGTTTGTAACATCTACAAAGCGTAACAAAGTATACAAATATATACAAAGAGTTACAGAACTACATATACAAAAGATATACAGAGTTACAAAGCGTAATAAATATATACACACTTACAGTGTCACGTGAATAACCGTTACAAAAGAAATCACTTCTTTGTATTATTGAGAAATATTTTAGTGTTGTTTATCTTATTTTAAACTCTTTACTTTTCAGTAAAACATTTCTATAAACCAGCGACGCGCCTTATTAGAGGGCATGCACCCACTGCGCTACGAGCCTCCCTGTTACGCAGCCACGAGCTATTAACTTCCACCCCTTTATACATCACTATTAGCTAGTCCCGTAACAATGGACCCCGACCTGTCACCGGGGCTTAATGCTAACAAAACAAAGGTCCTTCCTTCCTTTGCGTTATTACACAAGCCCGGAGTAACTGAAAGTCCGATTCAACCCGAGTAGAATTTATCTTCGTTTTTCCTTTAGAGTTCTGCTGGTGATAAATGCACCCTGTGTAGAGATAAAATTACCATAATGGGTGAGCGCATTCCTTCAGTGTAGATTAGCTAGCCTTCATTTACGCCTCTAATGAACTTTATGATTAAAAATTGTAGTTCTTTATTATTCTCTCTTTATTATTATATATCCCTATAAATATTTTCTCTCTGTTTTTATTCTGGATATTTTCCGAAAGACTATATGCTCATTCATGTTTTTTCTATGCCTATAGACTTATTTAGACTTATTGGTTATTTTTGTACTCTCTTAAACTACTTCAAGTTATTTTTAATATTTTCTGACGTTTTTTCTTTATTTTTATTTTAGATACTTTCTTTATGTCATTTAAATCTTTTACGTTGTTTCCTTCACTTCGTGTGATTTTTTATCACTTTTTCGGTATTTTTCAAAACACTTATAGCCTACTTCAGTTGTTTCTACATCGCTTCTGATATTTTTTTCTCTACTTTTATTTAAGGTACTTTCTGAAAAACCTTCAATTCTTTCACGTTGTTTTGTTCACATTGTTTGACTCTTTTCACTTTTTACTTCTGATATTTTTTCCAAACAGTTACATCTTACTTGTTGGCTTTGTTTTTCATCCGTTTTAACTTTTTTCTGTTTTTATTTTACTCTCTGAAACTCTATATTTTGCCCACGTTTTTTGTGTTACTTTAAAAGATCTCTTATTTTTTTCAGTATTTTTAAAAATACTTACACATTTTAAAGCTGTTTTCTTCATTCCTTATGATTTTCTTTAGTTTCCAAGTATTTTCTAGTTACTCTTTTCTTTATTCATTTTATGTTTTCAACTCAATTTCTTTTCAATTTTATTTTAGGTATTTTTAAAAACTTTTTTATTTTGTTCACGTAATATTTTAAGGCCATACGACACTTTTCTTTATTATTGTCTTAGGTGTTTTCTGAAAACGCTTTTAAGCTTTCTTCTTCACTTCGCCAGATTTTTGTTCACTTTACACTTTAAAACAAATTATACTCTCTCTTCTCTTCTGAAAGCCGGTTGTACGTTTTATAATTGAGATATTTCTTCATATCTTTCACAGTAAGCATACAAAACATTTCCATTACATTCTCTTGGCCTTCTAAATAGCCACAAATACGGTTGTTTTATCTGACGATTCATCCATGCTTTGTAACCACAAGAAGCAAGCATTCGTTTGGAAACGCCGACGGTAATCAAACTGCTTGTATAATCGCTCAAAGCACACTTTGTCTATCCCAGTTGCGTCTCAAAGCTAGGCAAAGCCGAAGTAAGCTTCCTACTCCTTATTTTAAAAAAAACAACCCAATGCAATTTTACATATACTATTACTAACCTTGAAATATTATAAATTAAGTAATTCATAAAATTGGTTACACACTTTTTTATCGCGAATATAAAATATTCAATAATGAAATATGCTTTCGTGCATAGGTTTACACTGTAATAAATCTATCGACAACGACCATTTTGGTTTTACGACGGGAAAAATCGATTAATGTACCCTTCGTCCCAAATCTAAAAACGTATAAATTGTTATCGTTTCTACATTTGCGTATTTATGGTAGAGATATATTCGCATGTTTAGAAACACAATAACATCGCGATAAATAACCTAGCGTACATTGAACACAGTATTACGTTGGCATAACAGTTCTGTTAGGACAGCGTCGCTTTCTAACAGTTCTCAGTTCATTTCTCTCTTAACTGATACCAAAACCAGATCAGTAAAATTGTTCCTCATAGAAGCAAAACTGTTTGATCGGCAACACACGTAAATACTGCTCCCATTAAAACATGCTATTATATTTCCGACTAAGGTTAAAAGCCTGTAAAATATTTTTTCAATATCATCTTATAATATAATATATATATGAATCATTATAATAGGTAATAAAAAATAATATTATAACTTGCAGTTTTGTGTTGTACAACTTGACACTGTTTAAAATATGATTTTATTGATATCACTTGGCAATCAATGATATCATGGTAAACAACACCATACACGGACTAATCAACAAACCCTTGAACAACGAAGACAGAATAAAAGTACACAACACGATAAAATACATAGTCAATAGAAACAGATACAAACACACCCTACAGACATCATAGTACGCAAAACACACACCTAACAAAATAAAAATCGTAATAACACACACAAAAGTACACGACATTAACATATCACGGCAATACATCACAAAATAGACGCGGTACAAAAACACTCCGGAACAAAAAACGCAGCAGAGCAGGAGTATAGTAAACTCCCGATTATCCGTGGGCGGATTAACCGGTTTGCGGATTATCCGGGGTCTGCCATTGTTTTACAAATATCCAATTTTTATTCCAATGACATTCATGTGTTTAAATTTCCAAACGGTGAATTACGACGTAAATACATATAAGGCTTAATATGAGTTAAGATGGAGGGAATAGATATGTAAATATGTACGTACTAATTTTTACGTTGAAAGGGAAGCATCCTGATGTGGGCCAGGGAAATAAAAGGGGCGAGCAGACTACTGTATATAAGAGACAATGACAAAATGCTTGGACGCCCGAAAACTTAAAGTGTATCATAAGATTGTAAACAAATGTCAGCTAATCTCGGCTATAAATAGTCTAGGACGTGACATATGCATTATCTATGTCTGTCATATACATTATCGATCGTTATGGCTTTGTGACACAAGTAGACACTGTGCGACAAAATGGTTCTCAAGAAACTTAGATCGCACATTAAAGCTAAATCAATGCTCACAAAAAAACAGACGAAAGTGACAGATTTTTTTCTTAAAAAGTGAAAGTATTATGTGTAAAGGAAATTACATATGTTCATACATACTTACTTTTAACATATAGCTATGTACGTATTGTAAATAGTTAGACATATAAATGTACATGTTATAATCCGTCAACGAACGAATACATCGACATTTTAAATTATATTCTGTATTTATTTGTCCTCTGAAGATTATTTGTGAATTGCATTAAACGGGGTCATTATTTGTGTAACGTATGGTATAATAATCGATTATAGATCGTTTTGCGTATTCTTTGTTCATAGCGGATTATCCGGGGAATTCGTTATCCGGCGTTGCCGGGCCACCCTATTCCGCGGATAATCGAGAGTTTACTGTATATAAAATCACATATAACGACTGCCCTAGCTTACATATTGGTCAAATAGAGAGAAACTTCAACGCGCGAAACAAGGGGTATGAATAACACACAACCCACATCATATGTTGCTACTCTCATGAACAGAACACACTACACACATACGCCAACATTGACATAAATATGAAAGCTCTTCATTTCATCAAAAAAATGCAATTATATAAACACAACAGGAAACTTCGAAACACACAAACACTACAAAACCAACAACACAGTATAAAGGGTAAAACACACAATCAAACAGTATATTCGAACACATAATTAACAATACATACACATCACTAGTCTAGTTTTCCCTCTATTCAAGTTCTCAATTTCGCCCAGCCGTGAGCTAAAACAGGTACGTCACGGCGTCAAATTAAAAAGACAGACCAAGTCTAGACTTCGAAATATTTTTATTAGCTCGAAAGTGACCTCTTGACTCTAATTAACCTTTCGCTTGACCCGACACTCTCAGGGCTCTTTCATATGGGCTTAATACACGTAATACGAGCTCGTAGCAGTGTGTTACGAGTGAATAGGTCTTTAGTCACGTGCAATACGATTTGCTTCTATTTCTGATGGAAGTTTCAAATAGTTAACAATTCCTATTGGAAGAGTGCAATCCTATATACCATCGCATTATTCAACTGTGAAGCTGGGGGAGAAATAAAGTTATTAGTCTGTAACGAACCTGAATTTTTATTTTAAAAGGTTTACATAAAACTTCTATAATTGTACCAAATGCTACTGATTTTGCAAAAACATCTTACCTAGCAATATAAAAAGACCTAAACACACGAGAAAATAATAAAACAGCTCGCCAGTCCAGCAAAAATTAAAAACAGAAGAATCGCAAATTTAACTACACTTTATAACGAACTAGCTGACCCGGCTAAAAACTCGATCTGTCTAAAAGTCAATGAATGGCGTGTTAATATTAGTTAAACTTAATTTAGTATTTTAACAACGTAATAATAGGTGAACTTATAATAGTCGATCGAGAAAAGTGTAATAATTAAATGTCTTGATTTAATATTATTTATTGAAGTCCATTCGGATAAACAATATATTTTGGATATTGTTTTAAATGTGTTGAAAAATAATTTTAGATAATTGAGTGTTGGCTAGCATTCAAAATTTGAATGATTTCAATGAAATATTTCAAGATAAGATGTAAAATCATATTTTAAGCTCTTATGGTACTTTAAAATTACATGTTGGAAAAATTGTTCTGTTGCCAAAAACCTTCCCAAAACTGAGCTCATTAATTTCCCACGATCGGATCAGGGGTTTAGTAATGCATATATACATAAACAACATTCAGTTATACATATATATATATGTAGGAGACTTTAATGCTAGGAGACTTTATTACAACCTTTTACAATTTGTATTAAAACTAAATGTGTTTGAATGGTACATGGAAAACTTAAACATTTCTTTCGTGAAAAATGTTGAACATTAAATCAAACAAACAATCTCAGCGCGAAATAAGATAATTGAATCAAATATTCAATTTAATTACTGACGCTGGTGAAATTATTAAATTAAGTGAGATGTATTGCAAAAGAGAGACGATTTAATCTCTCTCTTTTATTTTATTATCTTTTATTTTTCCTTAAGTACGGGTTTTAAAATAATTTGTCTTGTTTTACCAAACTTATTCTATTAAAATGCTAGTATGAATATCTTTTAATAACTTCTGCAGATAAATTAATAATAAAAAGTAAATAATATTCGACTAAACTATATGTGCACTAATATTAAAAATATTTTAAACACTCAAAATTGTATGAAAACTAGATAACAGAAAAACAACAATAATAAATGTAGCGGTTTCCAGAGAAATTACTCACAAATTGAAAACAATTTCTGTAATGAGATTTAGACGATGGCAGTATTACGAAACCCAATATCTTACCATGCCCTACACTTACCTCACCCTTACCATTGTCGAACTAAATAAAATCGTAAAATAGTTGACTTAATACTTTTATGATATTTACACCAGTTTACCGCAATAAACAGCTCCAATTTCGATATTTAAAGAACTTAAGAAATTGTAAAGTATGGAGTTAGCAATTTACAAAAGAAGATAGAAATGCTTCTACTAAAAATGTGACTCCAGGATAAACCAATAAAAAGCGAAGGATAGCGTTCCTCCGTTCTTATACAAGATGTTTGCGTTGCTTGCAAGAGGGATTCCTTTTCCACTCCAGCATTCAATTTCCAAGCCGGGACGGAATTATATGAACGTAGCGAACGGGTAATTTAATGGCACAAATTAATATTCCGATTTAATTTTGACGTCATAATTTCAATAAAGACTTTAATTCCCTTAGAGATGACGTTCTTTTACAAAGGTACGTAAAATCAATGTAGTTGCATAAATTGTAGAACATTAAAGGAAACAAATTCCAAACTGCCAAAATATTTCTTCTTAAAATTCCTTAGACTTGTTTCGGTAACCAGGTGCCATTCTTTGAGATTAGGATCTATTTATTTTTCAGTTTATCATGAGACTCTGAGGATGGTAGAGTGGTTGCCGAAGCTAACATTTAATTGGAGGTTATGTTTTATTTTATTTCATTAATAATCCATAAAATTCAGAACATTAAATTTATCGTGAGACACAGAATGGAGATTGTTAAGTGCGATCAGGAACGTGTTTTCTGAATCAGTTTTTCATTAATTTATGTAAATTATAAGTTAAATAGTTTAAAATTAGAGTTTCGTATCTTCATGAGCAAACAAATCAATCATTTTTAATTAATTGCTACCTTTTCTATTATTTTAAACGTTATTAAAATCGTCACTTGAACAACCAATCAAAATCGTAGTAGAAAAAGAACTCTTGTAAACTTTGTTTTTAATTAGTAATAACAATGATTTAGAAGAAATATAAATTACTAATAAATTATATAAACAAATTTTCATTATATTGGAATTTCGACGTTGATTTTATTATCCATGATGTTCATAGAAAGTTTCAAGTTTGACCTTATCATACTTAATGACTGATTTAAAGTTTAAGAATAAAAGTGTTTTATAGAAATTTTTTTCAAAGAACACATGGTAATTAGGGAATTTAATAGTAAACCGTTTATATTCTGAGCTTGTGTTAGTTCTCTTTCATTACACTATTACTTTTACAAACATTATATTTTATTTTTATAGTTCAAAAATATATTTTCTTTGGTTAGCTTGCCTTTGTAACGTTTATCAAAAATGTATTTAATCTTCTATGTCAAACTTCTGAAGTTTGTTAAAAAGAATTTTGTTAAATTTGTTTTCTGTATTCATTACATAATGCAAAATGTAAATAATTTATTCCTTAAACGCGTTTCTAGGAAAGACGTCATCATCAGTTGGTAGAGGAAAGACAAGAGCTAAACTATAACTTTAGTAATACGTTAGTTTACATGTCGCATTGGCTATACTCGCTGATATGATGATGACAACGTTGTTATTGAAACGCTCCAGAGGAATTATTATTTTAATTATTAGTTTTACTCACAAGCAAAGCTCAGACATTTTGTATTACTTACTCGTATATTTTACCAAACGTTTCAACAAACAGAAAACTGACGTCATTATTAACGAGACTAACATATTCTTATATAATGTTGACAAAAACAGTTGGACTTAGATTGAAACGTATAACACGACGAGGTCTTGCATTACGTACTACGCCCCCAGATGGCGTCTTATTCAAATTAAGTACGAGCTAGAGATTTTGTGCTCAATTCCCTCGAGCCGTCTAGAAGTTACGGGTTTGACCCAGAATCGCGAGGCAAAGATTGGACGCCGACTTTGATTTGTGTTGCAGGACTCTCACATGCTGACCACGCACGGTCCGGGAAAACTGTTTCAAAGCGTGACCTCAAAAATTTAGCAAATAATGAAAATGTAATAAATATAATTACAATTTTATTTTATTTAAAACTAGTAGCAACCGTGATGTATTCTTTTAAACAAATCTTAAATAAATAAAACCTTTAAATAGCCACCTTTAATTACCCTAAACAGAACAGCTTCGGCTTACACTCATAAGTGATGATGATTAGAACTTATTTGAATCTATTTAGTATACTGTTAGTGATAATTGATCTGAAATTTTGTATTTATTTGTGTAAATTTGGTAACAGTGAGTTTGAGTTTTACTATGGAATCCTCCAGGGAGAAGGAAGGAAATCAAGCGAGAAGACGAAGGTAGGGAAATGTGGAGGAAGCGTGGGGGAGGCAATGATGGTAGTACCGAAACAGAAAGAGAGAGAGAGAGAGAGAGAGAGAGAGAGAGAGAGAGAGAGAGAGTAAATGGACACGAGACACTTTTGAAAAAGCATTAAATATATATGTATAAATTACACATCTCACAGTTTTTAATTCTATGTAGGGAAGATGTAATAGTTTGTTAAAGAAACTTTAAGTTTACACCATATAATATTGATGATTTATTGAATGTATAGATATTTTGTGTTTGTTTTGTTACATGCTGCAAAAGTTTCATTCAAATATCTCCTCAGTTTGCTAGCTGTAACTTTTAAATATCAGACAAAAATATTTTGTTTAAATGTTTTTTTTAAATATTATCTATGTTTGAGTACAGTTTTTTACCTTCCCTCACATTACAATATTTTCCTGTGTTGACTCGTTTCGGAAAGATTCCATTTTCAAAATATAAACCGTACTTCTTACTTTGGAAGTATGATTGAAGTTTTGAAAATGGAGTAATTCCGAAACGCGGCAACAGAGGAAAATATTGTAACGTTAGAAAAGACAGAAAACTGTACTCAAATATTTAGAAATATTCTCAACAGAAATGAAGATGTGTATACTAAGAGTTTTAGAAAACGTATGATTGTATTATTTGTTTTCTTTAGTAAACATTTTATTTATTATTTTTTTCATTATGACCTATAGAACGAAATTATTTTCCGGTGATTTAAAACCTTTTGAGAACGAGACTCCATTGTTTGTTGTTCGTAGCGCGAAGAGCACAGAGTAAGCGAAAGACACTTTGAAACCATCAACACAGATTAAATTACCTTTTTATCAAAACGAAACTCTGTTCTGTGATTAATTTTTATTAAATTTTTCACCGCTACTCAGTTTTGCTTAATGCAGGGAATATTTTCAAATAAACACGACACCTAACTAGGTTCTTTCAAGTATTCATTTCCTGGATACTTGGGATATTTATTTTTATTAACCATAAAATATTGTTTATATATAATAATGACTATTCTTCTGGGTGTAATTATGCGTAAAAACCTTCTAACGAATTGTTTGTGCGCGCGAGTGCTTGCGTCAGCATTTAATACTTTGCGAATTACCCTCTGATAATGTATACACCTTTAGAGTAGTGGCCTATATATCTTTTGTTACTATCGCTTATCCAGACCTTATAGTTTTTGCAAACATTATACCTATAGATAATAAAGAACACAGAAAAAAATTAAAACTTGATGCTTTTCAATTTAGAAAAGTCACATTTATTCTTATTTACCTGGAATCTATAATAATTTCAAAATAAAATCAAATAATATAAAAAAATTAAGTCATTTCCTACTTAGGTCGACAAAACAAAATTTATTTCATTTAATTTTCATTAAATAATTACAATTAATACAAATAAAGTAACATAACCTGTGCGTTAAAACAGCTGTTATACCTTATAACCTACAACATAAAATCAGCTGTTTTATGAAATGTCACTTATTTTAAGCCAAGTTAGAAACAATAAGTATATTGCATACTTTACCTTTTGTAAAGTTTTTCGAATAACATCAAGTGCTATCAGCTACAAATTTAAACAAATATATTTGAAGTTGAGTGGATGAAAAAAAATGGATTTTATTAACGATTGAAAATTTGTACAAGATATAAATAGGAAGGGTGTACCAAATCTTGCTACTTTATGGTAAGAATGTATCTATAGACTATCCAGTTAGGATAGATTTGGTTTTAAATAATTAATCCACGAGGTAAATGAGCAGTTAATGCTTGAAGTGAATTGCGACCATCTTAAACTTTATAATTTAATTTTTATTAATTTTTTTTATTATTATTTTAAATTATTTCCACCTAACCTTAGAATTTAATTTCTTCTGACACCACCTAACCTAACTTCACTACCTAATCTACTTTACAAAACTTCAAGTGATTTAGTCCGTCACCTTATCCCACACTTATTCAAATCCATTTAACAAACTTAAATTTACTCTCATTAAACTTAAATTTAATCAAACATATTTAACACTATCCAACTTGGCTTAATTGATTTTCACCTAACCTTATCTACTTAAACCTAACTAACTTATCTGTGTCTACTTTTACCTGATTTAATAGGGACTTAACCTTTCCTAATTTAATTTAATTTAACCTATTTGACATTATCTTCACCCACTCTTATATCATTAAAATTAACCTTAATATATAATTTGACCCAACGTTACTTATTTTAACTAAACACTAAATGCCCTGTTTTAATAAATAAAATAAATGTATTTTCCATTCCATTCTGTTTAGAAAACTGCCCGAATATGTAGACGCCTGCAGAAATAAAATTTTATAAACATGTCCGATCGTTAACTGAGTGAAAACATTTAGGTCGCAAATGTTGATGTTTACGGATGAATTTAATTAAATTCCATGCAAAGCGCTACCCATATGCAAAACCACTCGAATAATTTATATTTCCAATTCCTTCTATTAGCTTACACTCTTCTTATATATATATATATATATATCTTGTTTAAATTTTCGATCGTTAATAAAATACGTTTTATTCATCCACTTAAGTTCAAGTACATTTTTTTAAACTCGTGTGGGATTGTACTTGATGTAAATACAGTTTTTAAAATTTTATTTCATTATTTAAATTTAATTAATTAATTTTACTTTTAAATCCTTTTGACAAAAGGGGCAAGGTATGCAATATGGTTATTTCGTCTCATTTAGCTTAAAATAAGTGATAACACGATTTCATAAAATAGCTGATTTTTTATTATAGGTTATTTGGTAGAACAACTGTTTCAACGCAGAGGTTATGTGAATTTGTTTATATTAATTGTAATTATTTAATAAAATTCAACTAAAATAAAATGTTTTTTAGTTGACCTAAGTAGGAATTGACTTGAGAAATTTTTGTTTGTAAGACTTCATAAATAAGTACCACGATAGCCAATATCCTTTATTCTAGTAAAATGTGACCGATTACATTAAAACTCATACATCTGAGCAGTACGCGTTCACTTCTCCAAGGCTGATACGAAAGTGCTTTATAATAAAATACATTATGTTAAATTAATTTTATAGAGTGGTTTTATGATTCAATAGTTTGCAAATGAAGGGAATTACTTTACATTAAATTATTAAAGACTTTCAGTTTACTGTCATTACGCATTTTATAATTTCCCAATCTAGCCTAACCTTCATTTATATAATCAATTCACCGTGTTAATGACGTCATGTCTATTGAGTCGTTCATTAATAGTTTTCTGCCGGTGTTTCTTCACCGTAAAACCCCGAACCTCCCTGCCTTCCGTTTTGCCTCAGCGTGTGATCCATTTATCTTAATTTCTTCTACCTTCCGATGTATCTTTTTCACGCGGGTACTTTACCACTCGCCGTTCCTTCGCCATGGTGTCTCTTCTTAAACAATTCCCCAAACAATCTTTTCCTCTCCATAATGCGCTCCGTATTATTCCGTTACTCGCCGATCTTTGCGAAATACTTTATCTTGAATTTTACTAGACATTTTCACTTTTTCCTTTTATAATCATATATTCTATTTTACTAAGCAATTTCTTTATATTTTCCCTTTGGTTTCCGTGTTTTATATCTACTGTTTGGGAGGTTTTCCATTTTACAACCAGTTAAGATATTGCTTTATAGTGTTTTAGAATTATTTATATTTACATACTCAGTGTTTTAATACTCTGAATGAAATGGCATTTTCAATTTCTCTCTTTCTTCTCCTTTACTTCACCTAAAATCTTAACTTTCTCTATTATATATTTCTTATTTACTTTCTAATCCCACTTGTATTCACTTGTTCCTATAAAAGAAATCTTTCATTTAATTTTCAGTTCACCTGTGTGTTTTTTTATTATTTTTATTGTTTTTAATGTTTTTCACTCTATGTCTTTTTAAAGCCACATCATTTAGTTTTTTTGGTTCTTTCCATCCTGTTATTCGTTTAACGTACAACAAAAGAGAGTTTTATGATGAAATTTTAATTTTGCTTTTTTTTAAATAATTTTGAGGAACGGTTTTATCACAAGGAATTTTCTTTCACAGTGAATTATATTTACAAGATTTCTTTATCTTTGGCCCGTCACTCTACACATGTTCCAATTATGTTTACATTAATTATTACCTATAAGATGGCTAGTTAGTCGATGATAGAACACTTGACTTTCTAACTACAAATTCTTGGGTTCGATCCTCGATAGCAACTAAACATTTTTATCGTTTTCCATTGTCAAAGTTGTATCACTATGGTACAATGAGCACCTAGCGAGAAAACTTAAGTAACATGAGCGATTGAAGTACATATAAAGCTGGCTACATTACCTTCCTTAGATATAAAAGGTAGCGAAACTAAGACATCTATACTCTGTCGATTGTATGAAAAAGAATCATTATTATTATTATTGTTAAAAATTATTTAAAAAATTGCGGTATTATTGGAATTTCTGACAGAATTGTAGCTTCATATAACATATAAAATAAAGCCTGGTAAGTCGGTTAGATTGGTGTACGTCACAATCAAGTCAGTTAACATTTTAACAAATTAAATAATGATATAATCCATATAATAATGATAATAATAAATAATCCATCTTACTAGAAGCCTAAATTAGATAAAACTACATAATTCTCGAGTTATAAAAACAGTTGTTTCTTTAAACATATCCTTCAAGTAACCTCTAAATGAAGACGAAAAGAGCTATAAGCAAAAACCTTTAGTTACACTTGGCTCTCGGGAATCTTCGGAACAATTCGGTAGATTGAAACACGATTGCTCCCGTATAAAAGCCATAGAGGCTGACTACAAGGTAAATGTTTACACATTCTCATTAGAATGCGTAAGCGATGACGTCACGCTCTTCACTTCTACGCTTAGTGTTTTATGTTGACTCAGTTTAAAACGTTAGTAATGACAACAATCGAAAACATAATGACAAGCAGCGACACTCACTGTTTATACTTAATACTCTGTGATTGTTGAAACTGTGGTTTGTGTTTGTCGCTTTTTAACGCCTATAATTAATGAGTCATTAAAACATTTACATAATTATTTTTTTTAATTATATATTTTTCCAATTCCTTCTATTAGTTCTCACTCTTTCTAAATGTAGGCTAACTTGTTCAAACTTTTAATCGGTAATAACATGCTTTAAAGTTCAAATATTTTATTTAAAATTTGTAGTGGATGACACTTGATGGTAATAGTTTTTTCAATTATTAATTCATAAATTATATTTAATTAATTATTTAACAATTAAATTCACATTCTATTTTACTTAATAATATGATTTTGTCATATGCATAGACATATTTATACTGATTGTAAGTATTTTTACAGAAACGAACTAAAAATCTTCTTCTGCTGACCTAAGTAGGAAAATGTTTTTATAATATTTGTTTCAATTATGTTCGAGATTTTACTAAATATTTTTAGTTTGGCATTAATTTATAAATTTGTTTAAAACGTTTCAATTTTAAATTCAATTTTGTCCTTATTGTTTTGCGCTAAACGTTTTTAGAAAGTATAGTAGTTTGTCGACTCGTTACATAACTATATCGTTTATTAAAACTATTTTTTAATAGTTTTTCACAAATTCCTCTAACTATACTTTCTAACTGGTCAATAAAACATTTCTAAAGTGAATTTTCTTTTCTTAGCGCAGTTTTACAAACTCAATCTGCCTTAATGAACTAATTTCTAGTAATTACAGGGAATCACGTTATTCATTTCCCTTATCCCACATCCATGGTCCACATTTAACAACGTCTCACGAACGGATTTATTTGTTTTGTTTCGTTTAAGTAAGTCATATATATGCTTCAGACCATGTTTATTCTAATTGTCTAGTTTAAAGTGAGCTATCATGTCCTATAGACGTAACATTCTGCGGGTAATGGACTCGGCGATATTGTAGCCCACTTAATGCCGCGGGCAACATTCTGCGGGTAATGGACTCGGCGATATTGTAGCCCACTTAATGCCGTGGGCGACATTCTGCGGGTAATGGACTCGGCGATATTGTAGCCCACTTAATGCCGCGGGCGACATTCTGCGGGTAATGGACTCGGCGATATTGTAGCCCACTTAATGCCGCGGGCGACATTCTGCGGGTAATGGACTCGGCGATATTGTAGCCCACTTAATGCCGCGGGCGACATTCTGACCTAATAAAAGAATGAATACGTTATTTATATCCGTATTCCCGCCAACACCGGCCGTCCTTTGTACACAACACGCTATATATAAACGTCTAAATATAAAAGGCAAACTAAATGGTCCGTTTTAATTATGTAGGAAATGTCCCGACTCGGTATTTGGCAAAAACACTCAGGCAAAACATTTGATTAACGACACCGGCCAACACATTTTGGTTCTGTAGTGAGTTGGGTAGTAACTTTACTAAATTGGATTCACGTGTTCTTAGCGCTCAGCTTTACCACCGTCTGTCTGCTGCTTACGTCACGATATTATAATGAAATTTGTATTCCCATGTGTTCTACGTATTAATATATGGCAATTTATGGCAACATTTATGATGAATATAATATTTGTCACAAAAAAAATTTCAGATATAATTTTAACAAAATTAGAGAAAATTCAAAAATAAAGTTATATAGTTATCTGAATTCTCTATATTTATCGTTAACTAATATTTTCAGAAATATATCGATGCAATATCTGGTAATTATTTTTATTATTATTTTATCATCATCCTCATCATCATTATTATTATTACTATTATTATTTTATTATCAATACTATTATTATTAGTATTATTAAATTATTATTATTAATCTCATGTTCGTCATCATGTGTATTATTATTATTAATATTATTATCATTAATACGGTCTATTATCATTATCATTGTTATTATTGTCGTTATTACTATTATTTCTGCTATTACTATCACCATCATCAGCATTTTTATTATTATTTATTTTTTTTTTTTTTTTTTTTTATTTATTTTTTTTTCAACGACGAGAATGCTTTATGCACAGAGTGTGGGACTCCTCTCGATACTGCACTAGGCTCTACATCTGAAAGTTTACCCACTAAACTCGTCACCCTCCAGGCAGATTTCCACCCCGGAACCGCCGAAGCATTACTTCAGGGTGGTGCCTCTTATACTTCCTCCATTATATTACGAATCTAGCCATCCTTCTTCTTTTTTACATCGTAGAATAAATTCGATGTATTTCGATGCCATATTCCAGTTGGCTTCCGATGCAAGCATCATCCGTACAAAGCTCTCTGGGGAGAGACCCGTGGCATGTGTCATCAATCGACTCCTCTGGTCTACGAATCTGGCGCACTCAAAGAAGGTGTGCCTCGAGTCATCCAGTTTGTCGCTACATATCCGGCAGTTCTGGGACAGAACTTTTCCCATCTTAAACAGGTATGCCCTAAAGTACCCGTGGCCTGTCAGGAACTGTGTGATATAGAAGTTCACTTCCCCGTGCCTGCGTTCTGCCCATTCCTTTAAGCTTCTTATCAGAAGAAACGTCCATCTACCTGACCGTTCATGATTCCATCGTTGCTGCCACTGGTTCATGGTTTGTGCTCTGGCTCGCTTGACCGCCTCTATTTTGCCTATCTCTTTACTGTTATTATATACAAATGTTCTCTCTTGAGACAATAGGTCGATTGGCACAACACCTGCCACAACCAGCACAGCTGCCGACGAAACAGTACGGTAGGCGCTCGCTATTCTTAGTGCTCCCATTCGTTGAATCGTATCGAGTCTAGTACGGTACTTCTGTACCTTCAAAGTGTCGGCCCAGATTTCAGCATCGTAGAACATGATGGATTGCACCGTAGACCATATTAGTCGTCTCCTGCTTGACCTTGGGCCACCGACGTTAGCCATCAATCTTGCGAGTGACGAGGTCACAGCCGCAGCCTTGCCACAGGTCATGCGAAGATGTTCCTCGTACGTCAGCTTGTTGTCCAGCTTGACTCCTAAATACTTCACCGCTCTCTTATTGAAGAGCGTCTCCTGTCTCACAACCATTGGTACCACCATTGGCATCCTCCTTCCAGATAATAAAACTATCTCAGTCTGGGAAACGGCCAGCTGTAGACCGTGTTCTGTCATCTATAGGTTAATAGTACGCATGACCTGATTCAGCCGTACCTGCGCCAATTCAGTGCTGCGAGCTGTAATGACAGCAGCAACATCATCGGCGTAGCCCAACAGATATACATCTTCTGGCATTTCTAATCTCAGAAGACCATCATATGCCACATTCCACAGGTCTGGTCCCAGTACCGATCCTTGGGCTGCTCCAGCTGTGATTTCCTTTGTCCACTGTCTTCCGTCAGCAGTCCAGATCAGCCGCCGATCCCTCAGGTAGTCTCTGATCACGGCCAACAGATAACTTGGAACAAAGAATTTCCGTTCCAGCGCCTCCATTATGGTCGACCATCGCACAGAGTTAAATGCGTTCTTCACATCTAACATTACCAGCATAACAATCGGTCTGGCACCATGACACACAAGATCTCCCAGTTTCCTGGCCTCTATCAATTGTTGGATCGCCGTTACTGTGGAATGCCCTTCCATAAATCCATGCTGGTTCTTGGTAAGGTCTCCTGCCGCTTGTATTGCCTTTTGTAGCCTCGGTCTTATTAATTTTTCCATTACCTTTCCCAATGTGTCCAGCATGCACAACGGTCTGTAAGATGATGGATCGTCAGAGGAGCCCTTCCCTTTGTTTATGAGCACAAGCCGCGCTACCTTCCACTGTGATGCGAATATGCCTGACTTCAGACAGGCATTGTACATGTCCAGTAGAAGGTTTGGTTGTGCTCGAATCACCACCTTCAATACCTCTGGTAGGACTCCGTCTGGTCCTGGGGCTTTCCCATTTTTTAATGACATCACGGCCGTGATCAGTTCTGATTCAGTGAACAAAGGAATATCACAGCTGTCACGTGGTTTTTCAGGAGAGATCAGACGCTGGTGTTCGGGAAATGGTGCTTCCACAATTCGTCTCGTTGCGCTAGCACTCAATGCCTGGTCAGAGGATCCGCCGCTCAGCTTTCGTGTAACTATTTTATAGTCCATACCCCAGGGGTCTTCATTAATCTCTTCGCAAAGGGATCTCCAGCAACAATCCTTGCTCTGCCGGATTGCCAAAACAAGAGCCTTTTCTTGCCTCCTTGTGCTCTAAGGCTAGAGCCGCTGCCTTAACCCCGCCACGAGATCGCTGTGCCTTCCGTCTAACTTGAAGACATCTTCTTCTGAGATCAGCTATATCGTCGGTCCACCAATAGGCTTGCTGTCTTGCTTTGCGGATGCTCTTACGAGGCATTGAAATTTGACACGTTTGTCGTATGACGTAGGTCACCTGTTTAACGGCACTTTCTATATCCCCTACATTGGATGAATCTGGATAGGAGGCCGGATTACATTGCCACATGAAACAAAGTGCTTCCATCAACATTGCTCCATCCATCTTTCCTACATTCCACCTTGGCTGGCATCGGATCCTGGAACGAGATATTATATACTCCTCTTCAATATCAAAAGATATATAATCATGATCACTCCCCGAGTAGTCCGGGAGCACTCGCCAGTTCCTACATCCCCGCCCCAGGTTTTCCGATACCAGCGTCACATCTGGAATGGAGTATCCGTAACCGGGCCGATGATATGTCGGGGTACTACCAGTGTTTTGGATATGAAGTCCCAGTCTGGCTGTCATTTCCAACAGAAGATTTCCTCTTCTATTTGTGCGCGGCATTCCCCATTCTACCGCTCTGGCGTTGAAATCTCCGGCCATTATGATTGTTCCACCCACCTCTCTCACTGAATCCTCCATATTATTCAATTTTTCCTGGTAAATGTTGATACTATCGTTTGGAGAGAAGTAGCAGCTGACGAATGTCAAGTCTCCACTTGTAATCCAAACATAGCCACTTCCAGAGCCAGTCTTACTTATCGGAAACTTCCGCAGGTCCGTAATCCAGATTACTGCCATTCCAGATTCATCCTTTTGCCATGCTGATTTCCCTTTATGACGGTACGGCTCGCTGATGATCGCTACGTCGATTCCTGTTTCCAGTACCAACTGATCGATCAATCCATCAGCAGCCCGACATCTGTTGAGGTTACCTTGCAGCACCTTCATGCAGGTTTGCCCTTGCACTTATTCAAAGCGAGAGCCTCTCGAAAAACTTTACAGGATCCCGATCCTGATACATGGTTTAGCGGGATATCCTTGTAGCCTTTTTCAGTACAAAGGATACAACGTGCTTCTGTCTTACATTGTGCCGCCTTGTGGTCTCTGTGTCCACACTTCCAGCACGTGTCGCTTCTATCAGGACCCTTGCAGTCGCTTCTTACGTGACCCTATTGGAGACATCTGTAGCAGCGACGAACCTCGAGTCTTCGTCTGATTCTAGCAGACACCCATCCTACTTTAACTTTGCCTTTCTTTATGATTTTGATGCCCTGTACCTCTTCTAGCTCTACAATTGCCAGACATTGTTCTCTACGGTTAGGGCCAAGAATGGAGACCTTTATCTCCCCTTCAACCTCTTCTCGGTCAAGGGCCTCTTTAACCTCCTCTTCAGAAGTGTAAGAATCAAGGTCCAGAATCTCCAGCCTCATCTTCGGGATCAGGCTACGGACCTCTCCGCTCTCTCCGATCGCCGTTTCGATGGCGGTTTGGAGCGCTGTCTGGTCTCTGCAACTATTGAGTTCCAGCAAAACTCCACCCTCCCTCGTTTTCCTGATGCCACGAATCACCGCACCACTGTCTTCTGGCCGCACATCTTTCCTTATCGCACCTAGGATTTCCACATAGCCCTTTCCAGCGGAAGCCTTAATAACTAAGGCGTTCCTTCTTGGTCTTCCCTCTTTCTTCGCCTTATTGGACAATCGGCTCTCTTGCTGCCGTATAATATTCGTCAACACGCGCTGCTGCGTCTCTGGTACTTTCTTTGCCTTGCCCTTCTTCTTACTGGCCACTATATTCCATTCCTCGGTTTTTGCCGATTCCTGGATGTTAGTATCCATCGCCTCCTGGCTGTTTGTTGACTCCCTTGGGCGCTTTCGTGGAGGTAGGTTTCGTCTACCAGGGCTACTTCCTACAGACACAGATGCCCTCTCTGCTAGAGTCCAGATTGCATTCTGTCGTGAAATTCTACAGGCTCGAAGCGCCTCCAGACCATCCTCTAGTTTGACGAGTCCATTATTGATAGCCATGTTCACATTTTTCTGTTTTGCAACAGATTCCCTCATAGTACGTAGGATAGCGCTAATAGCTCTGATTTGCTCCTCCTCGCTCTTATCAGCCTCGCTGATCTGTAATTTCAGCCTTTCGACCTCGGAGGATTCGGCCTCTGAAATAAAGCTCTGCAAATCTGTTCTCTCTTCGGCGTCCACAGCACGTTCAGGAACATCATCAAATGGATCCGCTACCTTACTACTCTCCAAGGTTCTTGTTAGAGGCGGAGTCCTTATTGTGCTTTTCTTAAACGGGTCTTTTTCTTTTTCTGCACTTGTAGCTTGCGTCAGGGCCAAGTGTTCCACCTTTTTCGAAGAATTGCAGTCATGGGCTAACGACCCAGGTGTGGCCTGCTCAGTCACCTCCACCTGTTCCGGTACTGGGGATCCGACTCCCAGCACCGTAAAAGATATCTCCTTCTCACTACTCATATTTGGTTTATTTTCGGGGTTCCCTCCCCTATCTTGTTTTGCTTCACCCTGGCTATTTCACCAGTACCCGAAGTGCCGTTATTACTAATATTTTTGCTATTACTATCACCATCATCAGCATTTTTATTATTATTATTATTATTATTAAATTATTATTATTATTATTATTATTAATCTCATGTTCGTCATCATGTGCATTATTATTATTAATATTATTATCATTAATACGGTCTATTATCATTATCATTGTTATTATTGTCGTTTTTACTATTATTTTTGCTATTACTATCACCATCATCAGCATTTTTATTATTATTATTAAATTATTATTATTAATCTCATGATCGTCATCATTTGTATTATTATTGTTAATATTATTATCATTAATATGGTCTATTATCATTATCATTGTTATTATTGTTGTTATTACTATTATTTTTGCTATTACTATCACCATCATCAGCATTTTTATTATTATTATTATTTTTTTTATTTTTTTTTTTAACGACGAGAATGCTTTATGCACAGAGTGTGGGACTCCTCTCGATACTGCACTAGGCTCTACATCTGAAAGTTTACACACTAAACTCGTCACCCTCCAGGCAGATTTCCACCCCGGAAACGCCGAAGCATTACTTCATTGTGTTGCCTCTTATACTTCCTCCATTATATTACGGATGTAGCCATCCTTCTTCTTTTTTACATCGTAGAATAGATTCGATGTATTTCGATGCCATATTCCAGTTGGCTTCCGATGCAAGCATCGTCCGCACAAAGCTCTTTGGGGAGAGACCCGTGGCATGTGTCATCACTCAAACTCCTCTGGTATATCTCTTTACTGTTATTATATACAAATGTTCTCTCTTGAGACAATAGGTCGATTGGCACAACACCTGCCACAACCAGCACAGCTGCCGACGAAACAGTACGGTAGGCGCTCGCTATTCTTAGTGCTCCCATTCGTTGAATCGTATCGAGTCTGGTACGGTACTTCTGTACCTTCAAAGTGTCGGCCCAGATTTCAGCACCGTAGAGCATAATGGATTGCACCGTAGACCATAGGAGTCGTCTCCTGCTTGACCTTGGGCCACCGACGTTAGCCATCAATCTTGCGAGTGACGAGGTCACAGCCGCAGCCTTGTCACAGGTCATGCGAAGATGTTCCCCGTACGTCAACTTGTTGTCCAGCTTGACTCCTAAATACTTCACCGCTCTCTTATTGAAGAGCGTCTCCTGTCTCACAACCATTGGTACCACCATCGGCATCCTCCTTCCAGATAATAAAACTATCTCAGTCTTGGAAACGGCCAGCTGTAGACCGTGTTCTGTCATCCATAGGTTAATAGTACGCATGACCTGATTCAGCCGTACCTGCGCCAACTCAGTGCTGCGAGCTGTAATGACAGCAGCAACATCATCGGCGTAGCCCACCAGATATGCATCTTCTGGCATTTCTAATCTCAGAAGACCATCATATGCCACATTCCACAGGTCTGGTCCCAGTACCGATCCTTGGGCTGCTCCAGCTGTGATTTCCTCTGTCCACTGTCTTCCGTCAGCAGTCCAGATCAGCCGCCGATCCCTCAGGTAGTCTCTGATCACGGCCAACAGATACCTTGAAACAAAGAATTTCCGTTCCAGTTCCTCCATTATGGTCGACCATCGCACAGAGTTAAATGCGTTCTTCACATCTAACGTTACCAGCATAACAATCGGTCTGGCACCATGACACACAAGATCTCCCAGTTTCCTGGCCTCTATCAATTGTTGGATCGCCGTTACTGTGGAATGCCCTTCCCTAAATCCATGCTGGTTCTTGGTAAGGTCTCCTGCCGCTTGTATTGCCTTTTGTAGCCTCGGTCTTATTAATTTTTCCATTACCTTTCCCAATGTGTCCAGCATGCACAACGGTCTGTAAGATGATGGATCGTCAGAGGAGCCCTTCCCTTTGTTTATGAGCACAAGCCGCGCTACCTTCCACTGTGATGCGAATATGCCTGACTTCAGACAGGCATTGTACATGTCCAGTAGAAGGTTTGGTTGTGCTCGAATCACCACCTTCAATACCTCTGGTAGGACTCCGTCTGGTCCTGGTGCTTTCCCATTTTTTAATGACATCACGGCCGTGATCAGTTCTGATTCAGTGAACAAAGGAATACCACCGCTCCCACGTGGTTCTTCAGGAGAGATCAGACGCTGGTGATCGGGAAATAGTGCTTCCACAATTCGTCTCGTTGCGCTGGCGCTCAATGCCTGGTCAGAAAATCCGCCGCTCAGCTTTCGTTTAACTATTTTATAGCCCATACCCCAGGGGTCTTCATTAATCTCTTCGCAAAGGGATCTCCAGCAACAATCCTTGCTCTGCCGGATTGCCAAAACAAGAGCCTTTTTTGCCTCCTTGTGCTCTAAGGCTAGAGCCGCTGCCTTAACCCCGCCACGAGATCGCTGTGCCTTCCGTCTAACTTGAAGACATTTTTTTTCTGAGATCGGCTATATCGTCGGTCCACCAATAGGCTTGCTGTCTTGCTTTGCGGATGCTCTTAAGAGGCATTGACATTTGGCAGGCTTGTCTTATGTCGTAGGTCACCTGTTTAACGGCACTTTCTATATCCCCTACATTGGATGAATCTGGATAGGATATTATTATTATTAATATTTTTTTTTTTTTTTTTTTTTTTTAACGACGATAATGCTTTATGCACAGAGTGTGGGACTCCTCTCGATACTGCACTAGGCTCTACATCTGAAAGTTTACCCACTAAACTCGTCACCCTCCAGGCAGATTTCCACCCCGGAACCGCCGAAGCATTACTTCAGGGTGGTGCTTCTTATACTTCCTCCATTACGGATCTAACCATCCTTCTTCTTTTTTACATCGTAGAATAGATTCGATGTATTTCGATGCCATATTCCAGTTGGCTTCCGATGCAAGCATGGTCCGCACAAAGCTCTCTGGGGAGAGACCCGTGGCATGTGTCATCAATCGACTCCTCTGGTCTACGAATCTGGCGCACTCAAAGAAGGTGTGCCTCGAGTCATCTAGTTTGTCGCTACATATCCGGCAGTTCTGGGACGGAACTATTATTATTAATATTACTACTATTATTGTTCGTTTCATTATTTATGAACGATAGGGATAACAAAAAGGAAGCGAGAAGGACGACGATGACCAAGTGGCAGGAAAGATGGTCTGCAGAACCCACCGGAAGATGGACAGCCAAACTAATAAAAAAACCTATTCAGTTGGACTAACAGGGAGCATGGGAATGTAAACTTCTACACTACACAGTTCTTAACAGGACACGGTTGCTTCCGGGTCTATTTTTATAAAATGGGAAAGGTGAATAATCCAAATTGCTCACTTTGTAGTTAAGGGTCACCCGATAACCGCGAACACACCTTCTTTGTGTGCAAAAGATCGCAATCGGAGAGAACAACGCTAGAAAGCAACGTCGGGCCAATAGACCCGGACAACATTGTAAGCAAGATGCTTTGGAGCGCATCCAACTGGTTAGAGCGACATATATCGAGAGCATACTGCGGAGTAAAATAAGACAAGAAGATGGTCGAGGTCAAGATCAGTGACCAGCCCAAATACATTCAGATTTAGAAATAGAAACCACTGGGGTTAATAAAGGGCCTTCTAACCATGAAGAATGCTAATACATTGATACCCTGGTCAGATCTATAAAGGGCCGGAAAGGAGGAAGGGATTAGTGGGTATTCGCCAGGAGTCCCACTCATCAGGTCTGTCAAGAGCATTCCAACGAAAAAAATACTATTCTTATTTTTTACATTGTTATTATTATTATTCTCATCTTCGTCATCATCTTTATTATTATTATTATTAATATTGTCTATTATCATTATCATTGTTATCATTGTCATAATAGTATATTACTATTATTTTTGCTATTACTATCATCATCATCATCATCATCGTTTTTATTATTATTGATAAATCTAACTTCTGCCCTATGCATCTCGCTGTATAGGATTCATATACAATATTAAAACTTACCGCTTTTATAAAATTGTATTTTTGAAAACGGTGTTATAAACAACATGTTATTTCAAAGAACCCAAGCGAAGGTTTGGGTATTTTATGGTAAACCGCTTAAATTGTGTGCTTGTATTATTTCCTTTTCAATACAAAACTACTTATACAAACATTATATTCTTTTTTTATGCGTGTAAAATATTTTCCTTGAGTCTTAAATCGAATATGATCAGAACCAGTATTCTAAGCCTATAAACGATAAGATTTACGTTTTTTTTTTTTAATCTTAGGTTTTACTTACGAATTTAACGTATTTATTGACAATTAATAGGACTACCAAATAAAAATGTTTCTTTTTAACGCAAATTCTTATGAGATCAGTGACAATTTCGTGAAGACAATTGGCGCATGTTTTTTCATGAAACACAGTTAATGGAGTTGCTTTATTTTCTCTAATTGTCTCGTTCCTGAGACTGGCTACTTCTCCTACATTCCACGCCCTGTCCTTCCCAAACCCACCCTAATAAGTGGGACTGCGTTGGACCGATTCAATTAACGGCTTCTTTGTCACGACCGAAATCCTACCCTTGTGTTACCTCACTCCCAATCCATTAAATCCTTTTTCGACCAATCACTGGACGTCTTACGCAGGAGCCTTTGTTGACGGCAAAATGACTTTTCCCTTTGGACTTTTGTTGACGCATTTAGAGCAATTAGCTTAAGGTTGATGATGGATCCAGTGAGTTTGGAAAGCTTTAAAGGATTGCCTCTCAGTGCCCCGCACACACACACACACACACACACACACACATCTTTGCCCATGATTATGTACAAACACTTGTTGGACTTGCCAATCAGATTTCACCATGGTCACATCCATCACTGCACACTCAAAAACATTTACAGATGTTCTTCTTCTGATCAGAGAATGATCCCAAAAAACTTGATACTATTTATAATCGTATATTTGTCTCATTTACCTTTCTTCGCACTTCTTTTCAATTACTTCTTCACCGAGCGGTTTCTAAACAACTCTTTTGTCCAATTTCACTATTTATGATAATATACTCCTGATGGTTTAGATCTATCCATTATTTAATCAAAACTGAGCTTATTTGAAAATCCAGAGATATTTCGATACATATTTCCACATCTGTAGCCTATAGTGTTTCTGCTGGGTTTGTTGCCTTCCTCCTTCAGTAAAAACAAGTAGGCCTAATATAAACAAAACGTTTTAAAGACAATTCCTTTTTAGCTCAACGATGAAACATTTTACATTAGTTACTCTTTATTAAATAATTACAATTAATATAAATGAAGTAACATAACCCATGCGTTAAATCAGCTGTTCTATCACGTAACCTACAAAGTCAGCTGTTTAATGAAATCATATTACTTATTTTAAGCCAAGTGGGACGAAATAACTATACTGCATACCTTGCCCCTTTTGTGAAATATAAGTTCTATATGTCTCGCATATAAAACTAAAATTAATTTAATACTAAATTTAATTAATGAATTAATATTTGAAAAAAATGTAATTACATCAAGTGTCATCCACTACAAGTTTTAAAAAAATGTATTTGAACTTGAGCGGATGAGTAAAAAGTAATTTATTAAAGATCGAAAGTTTAAAAAGATGTGTATATATATATATACATGTTTTGGGCTATATATATATATATATATATATATATATATATATATATATATATATATATATATATATATATATATATGATATATTGAATATATCATTGTTTAACATTCCTGATGATGTTGGTACTGTTAGCCAACGAAAAGCTTTGAATTGTAAATTCAATTATAATTCTTGTATTTGTATTTTGACTTAGTTCTTTATATATATATATATATATATATATATATATATATATATATATATATATATGTATGTATATATATATATAGGTTGAGTGTGAACTAGTAGAAGTAATTGAAAAATATAGATAGTGAAAATTATTATCAAAGGAATAAAATTTAGATAAACCTGTAAAAATTTAAAAAATAATTCTGAAGACGTCCAAAAATCAAAAAACCACAGTAATAAATATTTAGTTAGTTAAACTGACTAAAACTAGAAACGGATTTTGGAGAGGTGCAGCAATCAAAAACTGCCAGTGCGGAGTGGTGCTTTGTTATCCCTCTCGAGTCTGGTCCACCGAAACACTCCCAGGCCTGTTATAGTTGCATCCGTCTCGTATCCTCATGAGATAAGTCGCTCTACCGCGACCGAAGGATTCATGATTGATTGACGTTTCCTGGATATCATGTATAAGTAGTCTCTGCACGGTTATCTACATTAAAATTTACTCCTCATGAACACATCTCGTCAGCCGCACGATCATCAAGTGAATTCTTTGATATTATTTAGAGCACTAAACCGATAAATATATCTAAAAATATTCCTTTAATTGTAACTGAATATCCAATGAGGGTTTATTGAGCTTTCTGTATTTATAAACACTAAAGTATCTCTGGGGTGGGATGAACAACACAAATGCGGGGATTAACGAGTGCGTTCTGCCTAAACTTCGCCTGTTGGGAACAATTTGTTATTTAAAACCGACGCACTGTGCTTCATCTGGCACCATATTGAACGTATGTTACTTTGGATTAATGTATAAACTTCGTTTACTATCTTTGTTCTTATGGTTTACAATATAATAATAATAATAATAATAAAAGTATTTATCATTTAATCACTTGTGTTAGTACGTTACACTTGCTTTTAGTAGCACATACTTTTTTTATTATTGAGGACGACCATTTTTGGAGATGTGTCCCATTGTCAACTCGGACCATAATTGAGACTAATAGTTCAAGTGAAGGAATCAAACAACATAAAGTGTTTATTTTAGTTCCTTCTACTAGCTCACCCTCTCCTTATATTTGTGTGTGTGTGTGTGTGTGTGTGTGTGTGTGTGTGTGTGTGTGTGTGTGTGTATGTGTATGTGTGTGTGTGTGTGTGTGTGTGTGTGTGTGTGTGTGTGTGTGTGTGTGTGTGTGTGTGTGTGTGTGTGTGTGTGTGTGTGTGTGTGTGTGTGTGTGTGTGTGTGTGTGTGTGTGTCTATGTCTGTGTGTGTGTTTGAGTGTGTGTTTGTGTGTGTGTGTGTGTGTGTGTGTATTTATTAATTTATTTTCAATCGTTAATAAAATAGGTTTTTATTTATCCTATTAAGTAAGTTCAAATACATTTTCTTTAACCTATAGTGGATACAATTTTTTCAAATATTTATCCATTAATAAAATTTAAAAAACTAGATCTCTGGTCGGATTCGAACCGAGTAAATACTTGTTTGAAATACCGCCTCTTTGGCACTGAGCCAACTTTGCCACACCTTGATATCTAGTACTTAATGATGTATATGAAGTTATAAGAGAAAGATGCCTAGTAATAATGAAGGATGAATGAAAAACTATATACCATCATAGCTTCATAAATTAAAAACAAAAAAGGCGAATAAATAGTACCATACAAAAATAGTCCAACACCATACGTATACTGTATAAAGAGTAAAATAGGAAATTGGAAGGAAATTCGTTTTCTATTTTGCACCTAATATTGTTATTCTGACATATGTAAATACATATTTATAATAATTGTAATTATAAAATTAAAAGTAAGTTAAATAAAAATTTTCTTTGTCGACCTTCAGTAGGAATTGACTTAAAATTTGTTTTTAACGTCATATGATTTTTCTTAAAAACAATTGAACAAAATTTTAGATTACATGATTCTCGAAGTCGTTTGACACAATTATTAGTAAAATCTCACGGATTTAATACACAGTAAATCCCATAAAACCTATCTCCGCTTATCCGATCCCCGGAATAACCGAAATGGATGCGTTTTCCAGGTGAAAAACCAATTAAGGTTATCATCGCTTACCTCAAGGGTTATTTAAAATTAATTTTCAACTATCTAAAACTAAATAAATTAAAAGTTTACAAAATTTAAATTATCATTGGTGGGTATGTGATTTGTGTGTATTATCCAATAATATATAAATGGAGATGATCCCATCAATCAGTGTCCACTTTTGGAATTACCATTTAGAAATAGAAAGCTCTGTTTGATTAACCTTCATGAACACGTTTTGGGAATGTTAGGAATTGCAACAATTTACGTCACAGTTTTATGTAAAGGCTGGTAGATGCGTAAAATCTGTAACAAAATTGAAATATTTAAAGTAAGTTATTTCCAAATAAACTGACAATGCCCTTTGTCCTTTGTTTTTAAGGGTTCCACTCATTATAGGTTGTAAGGGTTTTAAAATTTTTAATAAAAATTATGTTTTCACAATAAATTATGATGAAATTACTAATGCATACCAAGAAATATAGACGGCATAAGTCTTAAAAACTAGTAATATAAACAAAAACATTTTCAAGTCAATTCCTACTTAGGCCAACAAAGAAAAATTTTATTTTATTTACGTTTTATTCAATAGTTACAATAATTAAAAATTAAGTAGCACAACCTGTGCGTTAAAACAACTGGTCTACCACATAACCTACAACATAAAATCTGATGTCTTATGAAATTACTTGTTATCAGTTATTTAAAGCCAAATGGGACATAATATTTAAGTTGCATACCTTGCCCCTTTTGTAAAAACTTTTCCCTACTATAAAACTAAAATAAATAATTTAATTTAACTATAGAAATAATATTTGAAACCCCTTATTAACATCAAGTGGGATCTGCTACAGGTTTTTAAAAAAATGTATTTGAACTTGAGTGGATGATAAAAAAGTATTTTATTAACAATTAAACATTTAAAAAAATATTTATAAAAAGATTGTGAACTAATAGAATAAATCGAAAAAGGAAATAAATG
>JBAIZL010000001.1:259988620-260068620 GCA_036971475.1 Prosapia bicincta
TTTATAAATATTTTGTGTAAAAAACCAAAGTGTAATATATTCTATCTCTGATAAGCAATGATTCAGGTCTAATAAATACTATCCAAGACTCATATCAAGTAAAAGTTTTAAAACCAAATAATTTACTTCTTAAGGAATTTACATTATAATTTACTTCCTAGTAAGGATGAGTTTATCTAAGTGTATCAATGTTTGTACTTAACTTCAACCCGTTTTTAAGGATTATTTTATAACTAAATATTTAGTCAAAATTTCCGACCTATTTTTTGGTTTTGTGAAATTTTGAAAATAGCAAAAATCAATATAATACGTCATCACAAATTTCTGCCGGCCCGTAACTACTGATAAAAAGCTCCTAGAATAACATCATATTTTTAATGCCGTCAGCGTTTATCTATCGAACAAAAACCATCGTAATTACATCTTCAAGTAGTGTAAAGCTCGTTGTTTAAAACGGTGCCTTCATTTTTTCCAAAAGTAGCAACACCAGCTAAGTAGTACGAATAAACAAAAATCGTTACGTGGGCGGCCGGTATTCGGTTCAGGGTACTGGCCGCCGGGACAGTAGGATGACGGTTAACAGAAACTGACGGTTAATCAAAGTTTTATTTACTGTATACTGGATTTTGCATCGAAAATGTTTCAAAGTTAACCACACAGTGAAAACAGAAACAGCGGTTAGCATCATCCTTTATGTTTTGACTTTCGAAAATCCTCGGTGCATTACGTTGATTTCCGGATGTCTACGCCTTCTCGTTAAAATTACTAGAGATGATGTCATGTTTTACCGAGTAACACTAGGAATAAACGCAATATTAGGCTTACTTTGAATAGACGTACAAATCTCCACGCGTCCATTCCCATGTGCGTGTGTATGGAGTTGTCTAAAAAAGTTGCAAAATAGAAAGCAAATGAGAAATATAATCAAGTAATTAAATTCAATAAATGAATAAATATTTGTAAAAGCTGTATTACCAACAAGTGTCATACACTACAGGTTTTAAGAAATGTATTTGAACTTGAGTGGATGAGAAAAAAGTATTTTATTAACGATTGAAAATTTGAACAAGATATACAAATATATATATATATATATATATATATATATATATATATATATACATACATATATAATATGTTTTCTTGTTTAATAATTCAAAACAACATATGTTATTCAAATACAAGAATATAATTGATTTATATTCAAAACTTTTCGTAGGTAAACAGTACCAACATCATCTGATATATATATATATAAAGATAATGAACTAACTGTAGGAATTTAATTAATTAATTAAATTCAATTAATGAAATAATGTTTGAGAATACTGTATTAATATTAAACGTAATCTGTTACAAGTTTTGAAAAATGTATTTAACTTGAGTGGATGAATGAAAACGGATGAATTCCGATATTTCGATCTTCCGTTAAATTCAAGCCAATTTCTATTTAAACCTATTTTATCTACTTAAAAGTAAATGATAATTTGGGCTTCCAGGAAATATTTTTACCAATACGGTATACAAAGTAAATCTGTCGGCCTTCCAAGAAATATTCATGTAAAGTTCTATAAACTTATGTTGTAGCTTCTTATTTATAGTACTGCATTGAAACAACTATTTTATCTAATGCACAGGAACGTATTCCCGTGAAATCCGAGTTTTCAGTAATCCATGGGGACTCGGTCCCATTTACCTCGAATTATCGAGACTACTATATAAATATAAATAAATAAATATATATATATATATATATATATATATATATATATATATATATATATATATATATATAGATATATATATGGAGAATGTGAACTATTAGAAAGAACTGATAAAAATTAACATTACATATTAAATTTTTTTTAAAAATTAATTACTTTTAAAATTAGCTTATTAAACAAATATAAAAATTAGCTAAAACTATTTACACAGTCTTTATGTACATTTCTCAAATTATTTGCAACCTTCTGATGATGCTAACTGTGCTAACGAAATGTGCATGAAGCTTGTGGGAATATTTGTAGCAAGGGTTACGGTTATTTAATTACGCTTCTGTGTCTCCCATTGCTTTTTTAAAACTTGGTAGTTTAAAAATTTGCTTTGTGTTCTAAAAATAATAACAAACTCTAGTCCTTCTAGAGAGGTTTTCACCCTCCCCCTCGCTTGCCTCTGTCTGAAATAATCAAACCGTCGACAATATTGTATTAAGCAACCAAAATAAATAACAATAAACTCCATCTAACCACAGATTTTTATTAAAAGTAAATTGCTTTTATTTCTGTAGCAAAATCTTGCCAGGAGATGGTTTCCTTTTTGTTTCGAGACTTTTTGCTTGGGGTTAAAATGTGCATAAGGTAGTAATAACATTATTGCCGTTAAAACATATAAAAGACATACACAAAACTCATAAATTAATCATTTATTGACTCATACGAGTTTCAGTGACAAAGTCCTCATCATCAGTGAGTGTTATAAATAACATTCGAGCTGGCTTGTGAGTGAAAGTTATAATTAAAGAATAAAAATATGGTACAACTCACAAATATAAAAATGTTTACTTCATATGCGTTTCAACGACTAATTTGTCGTCATCGTAATTTGATGACGACAAATTAGTCGTTGAAACGCGTATGAAATAAAAAATTTTATATTTGTGAGTTGTACCATATTTTTATTCTTTGATTATCAGTGAGTGTTGCTACTAGCAACAGTGACTGTAGTAGCAACACTCACTGATGATGATGATGACTTTATCATTGAAACGCTTATTAGTCACTAAATTATTAATTTGTGAGTTTTGTGTATGTATTTTACTTGTTTTAAGATAACGTCACAAGTTAAGCTTAAAGAATAGTTGTATGTTATTGTGGTTATTTGATGTTTATTGTATTATGTTTAACGTTTTCCGCATTTTGATCCAAAATAACTATTTGAACAGTGTTTGAATTATTTGGCTTATGCAGATCGTCAGATTCTGAATCTATTGCTTACAAATGTTAAAAGCGTCTAGAATGGATCTGAAAGTTTTCATCAGCCCGCACAGTCATTACTGAAACCACCGCGTTTCTTACAATTACTTGGAAAACTGTGACGTCATCGATAATTCGCAGCTTTTGCAGTTAATAAAGTTGGCAAGCTTGCGTGTCGGAACGCCGCCGACGTGTTCTGATTAATGAACGGAAATTACAACTCAATTTCCTGTTCCGGAAATCCGGCGAGTGTAATTAGTCCTTTTTATGGTCCCGAAGTAAAGCCTGGAGTATATTAGAGAATATAAGGAGGCGTATTTATGGGAGAATACGTAATCTTCTCTCGGAACGGTCTCCCTCCCTCCCAAGCTTTAACTCGATAAGTAAGGAACGGGAGGCTGGGCTCTTGATTTTATTTCCAAACTCAGGGAACGGGCATGGCCGGAAGCGGGGCTGGAACGACTTCTTCCAGACGTGGATTTTTAACGATTCAAACCCTGCGATCGCTCTTAAAGCAACTCTTTGTTGCCAGGTTTACACTTTGTTCAAAGCTTTTAGTTAATTTATAAAGAGAACGTAAACCAAACCAATTACCTGTAATGTTTACAGGCAACCTTATCCTGTATTTTACCTGTAATTTTTAAAGCGTATCAATTCCTACAAAATCAAGCTGTGGACTTGGGGACCGCCGATAGAAATAAAATATTTTATAGCCACGTTATACAAATTTTGAATTGAGGGAAACATTGAATTTTGCTAAATGAGAAATTATCTTAACATGTGTTATCAGGTGTGTCTAAGAATGTTTTGTTTCAAACATTAAAATAACAATACATCACCTAATATTATCACTATATTGGATTATTTGTATTGGGATTTTTCAATATTGAAATAAATTTTTTTTATTTTTATTCGCTGATCCAAACTTGCGCTAGAAAACAGAAGGGATTAAAAAGAATTTCTAACTTTAAAAAAAAATTAGGTTGTAGCACCTGGGGGACAAAAGTGAAAACTTTTATAGCCACGTTTACAGAAATTTTGTATTGAGAAAAACATTTAATTTTGCGTAATGAGAAATTACCTAAACATTTGTTATCAGACGCGCCTAAGAATGTTTTAATTTCAAAAATTGCATTAAAAATAAATAATATATTTATCAACTGATGAACACTGTTTAGTAATAACATTTATCTCTAACAATGTTCAATAAATAATGTAGCATAACGTGCGTGTAAAACAGCTGTTCTACAAAATAACCTATAATACAAAATCAGCTGTTGGATGAAATCATATGTTATCATTCCCTTTGAGGTGGCCCATAGCATAACCGAAATTATAGTGTAGCGAAATTGTATGTTTATGTCCATCCAATAAGTTTTTGAAGCGTTCGCTATAGACGTTTACCATTCAAAACATTGGAAATAATTCTTGGTGCGTTAAAAATGGATAGAATATTTTTTCTACTTTTCTTAATATGGTCACTTTCTCAAACGGTAACGTCTTATGGCTATATTGAAAAAAAGCGGGAATAAATAGAAAGAGCCTAGGAATTAGCTTTAAAGTGTATAACAATCCATAAATCTTTTGGATTTTGTAGTCCATTACGTTCGGTGAAACTTGAATGAACAATTAATTAATTAAACTAATGTAAAAGTTATTAATCCATTTATAATATAATATTATTCCAAAGATTTCCAAATGCAAATAATATTGTTCTATGCTCCCGTCTGTTGTCTTTTTCACTTATTAGTTGTATATAGGTTATATTTAAATAATCTTTTAGTTCAATTTCCTGCATGTTCAAAAATATTGTGTATTTGATTCAATTATGCGAACACATATGATTACGTACAACAGCTGATATTATTTCTCGTGGATTATGTAGCTTTCTCTATTGAACATCAGCCCCGAGTTAAAATACATATTATTTATAAGATTAATCATTTTTTACTCCTAACGTGTTGCACCACATATACTTTTTGAACTAAATACTTCTACAACGACGGCTACAAAAACTTATTCAATGGACATAAACATACAATTTTGCGTCAGTATAATTTCCGTCCGCTTACGCTATGAATCACCTCAAAGAGAATTAAAATGATGACAAATGATTTCATGTAACAGCTGGTTTTGTGTTATAGGTTATGTTTTACACGTATAGAACAGCTGTTTTACACGTAGGTTATATTGCATTAAATATTGTGTATTGTTAAGGCAAGGGGTTATTATTAAATTGCATTGATCAGTTAATAATTATATTAATTTATTTCAATTTTGATAATTATTTATCAATATAAATAATTCAATATAATGATAATAATAAGTTATGTATTTTTAAACCACTTTTATAAATGAAAATCTTTTTAGAGGCATCTGATATTTTTTAAGAACTGATTTCAGTTGAATTTGTTTAAAAAGTTGTATTCAGTAAAAAATCTAATAATTGTTTTTTTTCTATTTCATTGACTCCTGTAAGCGAGTTTTCTTCCTTCCTCACACAAGTAATGATTTTTTAAATAATAATAGTGCATATATAAATTGAATGAAAATATATTCATATTTTCGGTGATTTTAGTTGAACATTTTGCTAGCCCAAATATGTTATCTGTTCAAATTTTGCCTTTAAATGTTAAAAAATCTGTATTGTTTTCTTATGCTATTTCAAATGTTTAGGTAGTTTCTGAATACGCAAGATTTTTTTCTCCCGATTCAAAATGTAGGTAGGTTGAGGCTAGAAACGATTTCATTTCTGTCGGCACTTCCATTTGTGCCACAACCTAATTTTATTTATTTATTTTTGTTTTAATGTACAATCCTTACAACATTTTGAAAACTATTAAAATAAATAACCTCTAAAACAATATAAAAATTGAACAGTTACAAAAATACTTATGCTTTGTGAAAAACTTAAGTAAACTTAGGCTTTTTTTAATTTTAAATTCACAACAATAACAAAGAAAGTATAAGAGAAATGACAAAAAGTAGAACTCTATCGTTCAATTTGAGTGATTTATAGAACCATTAATTATTCATTTAATAGATTTAATAAAATTACTTTCGATTTTACGTCATTCTTAAGAAAGAATACAATCAACGTTTCATAATAATTGAAGACTTATTTGAGAATTTTAAATGCGAATGTTCGACAACTCTTCGGAAACTCGTTTTGTTATTACATTCTGCCTTTGTTGATAACTTAGCTACCCTTAGGGTAGAAAAAGATTGAATAAATGTGAAATATCACCCCTGGCTCTTTTATTGGAAATGCTTTTCGCTAACCTAAATATTCATGTGTATGAGCTTTTCACGTTACTTTCATTACAATATATTCAAATTTATTTGCAACAATTTAAATTTATTTCTTAAATCAATTTCAGACGTTGTTACATTGTTTATATAAAATTATATATAAAAGTCAAATGTATCAGTTATATAAAACCGCACGTGACGTTCGAAACGTGAAGGCATTTATTGAATTTTAATTTCATTCTAAAAATATACAATATTACATTGAATTACAGTATAGCTCCAATTATCCCAACTCCCGACTATCCGAACCGCTGATTATCCGAACCACTGATTATCCGAACCACTGCTTATCCGAAACGTTTTTAGATTTTCTGAAATAAAATTGAGACAAAAACCTATTGCAATTTCCAAAGTAATGATTCTGTTTACGTAAACTATTGGCTTTTTCTCCGCGAAGCTAGTGTAGGCGCAGCACGAACATTATTTGGATGCAGAGTCACCTTCTCAGTGCAGCTGTGTATAGTTGGCTGTCGTCTGTCATTACGTAGCTGTTCCATCAGTCAGTGTGTCTATGATTCATATCAGTCCATTGTTTTGATTGTGAGTGTGTTTCGTCATTCACATGGCTTCTAAAAGGAAACGAGTTGTCATATCAACGAAAATCTAATTATAGACCAATCTTTTATAGGAGTAACTAGTAAACAGCTGTCTAAGTTGGACAATCAACAATTTCAGGCACTTAAGCAGCAAACCCACACTCTAAAACTTCGTGTCAGTATTTGAATATGAAGATAAAAGCTCTTGAAGAAAATCATTAATGGAAGCAAAAACAAAGGAAAATAAGATTCTTGATTTTTGTACTCTATTTCGTTCGGTGAAATCTTTTAACAAATTTACTAAATTTAAAGTTCGGATAGTCATAAACTATTGTTTAGGTGATTAATAAAATATAAGATGCTGTTTTCAAGTTTTTTTTGCAACAACGATTTCGGGTAAAAGTTTTTGTGAAAAATCTTAGAAAAAAATATACAAGTATAATAAAGCTGTTTTCCCCATTTCTGAGTTATATACAGTAATTGCTTGCAATTCATTTTTCAAAATTACCCAATTATCCGGATGATTTCGATTGATTCGGATAATCGGAGTTATATTAGTATAAAACAAACAGTCTGTGTTTAAAAACTGAAATGTTAAGTAGCAAAACTAAATATGTATTTATAATCAGTTTACCATACGGTTCTACGTAATGAAAAATATAGAGCAGGTTTATACTTTTGAAGGGGACGAGGTGATAGGTTTAAAAGGATATTCCCCTTGAGAGATTATATATAGGTACCAGAAGTTGTAATATTCGAGGCTTTTAGAACTCTCAGTATAATTGACAGTAAAATGTGTCCATAACTAATTTCGATGACATTTCTCGTTTCAGTTGTTTACAAAGTTGTTCACAGTTATTGAAAAACTTTGTTAAACCTCATTTCATCAGTTCGGACCGTTTGCAACTAGGTTTAACTAACAGAGATTTTCCTATCCTTTTTTGCTACGCTATGCAACGCTACAATGGTCGCATACAGTTGGCCGATACCGGGGTTGTAAAATTATGATTTGCGGCCGGCCGCAACCCAGCGGTTTATTCACGACGAATTTATGTGCATTTCTGTTTATATTTCCCCGGACCTAATCAAATACTCTTTATTGGCGTTTTGCTTCGTGCTATTCATCTATTTGTTTATTTTCCTTTAAATCGCTTCAAATCTTCAGGGAGAAACATTGTAACTGCAATAACATTTCATCTTTTAGTGTTTCTTTTATTTATCGATCTGTTGTTATTGTTTCTGTTTCAATGCTGGCCTACCTCCTTTAATGCTTTTTTAACAATTGTTTGCATGCTTATTGTTAGTTTACGTTTTTGTTAGAGAACAATATATTTGACCAACTTTATTTAGGCATTTATTTATCGACTTGTTGTTATTGTTTCTGTTTCATTGCTGGCCTATCCTCTAACTCCTTTAATGCTATTCTAATAAAGACTTCATTCACAAAATTCAAGACATCCACATACCACACAACTCCACCATCGCCTCATTCGACATAAAAAAAACCTATACACTAATGTGCCAATAGAACAAACACTCCACATACTACAAAATATGCTCACAGCGAACAACCCTCCACATAAACTCACACATGATGTCATCACACTCACCAAACTTATCACATCACAAAACTACTGCACCTACCAACACAAATTATACACACAGAAAGATGGCCTCCCTATGGGTTCCCCTATCTCAGACATCCTAGCAGAAATATTCCTACATCACATCGAACAACAATACATTCTACAGAACAACAATCATACAAATAAAATAATTTATTACCATAGATACGTAGATGACATTTCAATATTATACAACAGTAACAAACGGCGAATCAAACAACTACACAATTACATTAATACCATACACCAAAACCTCAAATTTACCCTCGAATTAGACGAAAACAATAAAATAAACTTTCTAGACCTTACCATCACCAAACACAACCCCCAGACATAATTTCAAAATATACATAAAACCAACAGCTATCAATATTGTCATACATAATACATCTAATCACCCCCCACAACACAAACACGCTGCATTTAATCATATGTTACACCGCCTAATCAATATACCAATGCTACAGAAAGACTACGACGAAGAACTCAATACCATAAAATACATCGCTCAACAAAACGGCTACAAACACACACTCATAGACAACATACTCAGGAAAATTAAACATAAACACCATCAAACGGCCACGCAGACAAACCACACAAGAAACAACAAATATATATCCCTCACCTACCACAGCAAAAGCACACACAAAATAGCCTCCACATTCAAAAAACTCCATTACCAAATATCCTACAAAACAACAAACACTTTAAGACGGCACAAACAACCTTTACAAAAAGAAACTGAAAAATAAAAACTCTCAGATATTTACAAATTAACTTATAACGATTGTTCCAGCTATTACATCGGCCAAACCGGCAGGTCGTTCTATACACGCTTCGAAGAACACAGTACGCAAAGAAAACAAACAAACCCTAAATCCAGCTACGCAAAACACCTAAAAAACACGCAACGCAAACACACACAGATATACATACTAATTTAAATGTTCTACACACATTAAAACAAAGTAAAAAACTAACATCCTTAGAAAAATATGAAATATACAAACATTACGCAACAGATAAAGAAAATGTATTAAATTATCACATACACTTTGAAGCCAACAGCCTTTTCTATTATATGACACACAACCAAAACAGCCCACCACATTTCACAGTCATGAATCCAGTCCCGTTAGAGCCTTTACACCTCACCGATGCCGCCAGTAGAGGGTTAGCTTCGTAAAAGGAACGAATGTTTTGAAACGCGTCAGCAAGTAAGCAATTACGAATTCACTTAGTTAAGTATTTTTAAAATTAGGTTATTTTTCTAATAATTGTTTGCATGCTTACGTTTTTGTTAGAGAACTTTATATCTGACCAACTTTATTTAAGCATTAATTTTAACTTTAAAGTGCTCATCGTTTCGGTATATTCGGTATAAAAGGATTTCTTCTTTCCTCTTTTCTAAATAATCTAAAGCTTTCCACGTTGCAAACCAATTCTACTCTCGGATTCTCTTTAGACCAGGTAACTGGTAACTGATAACTGGAAGAGAATTATTTCCATAGCACAACTATCACCTATTTCCATGGCACAACTATCACCTATTTCCATTACAGAGAGACTATCTGTGCTTTCCATAGAGTCCATGTAGGCCTAATCCCCTTTATCCTCCACCTTAAGGAGAGTGTAACTGGTTAACCTAGATAGAGAAGTCTTCTCACCCTACACAGGTGCCGTTGTATCTCTCCTGTGTCCTCTGCCAGCTTGGGTTATGACCTTACCTTATTCCTACCTATATCCCCAATCCTTCGTTGTCAATGAAGGTCATTTTAACTAACTGAAACACAACCTTATTAACATCTCACCTTCGATTAATAATAATTCCAACTAAAAATAGCCTTTAATAATAGTATTTTACCCTTCCTTTTATTCATGTTTGGTATAACACCAATTTTGTTTGCATTTTAATATACAGTAACTAATAAAGTTTTATTAATTAATTTTGAACATTTAAGTACAACTAGTGATGTGACCGGGAATATATCCAGGGAACATCCCGAAGGCTGTATAAATTCTCAAAACGAGGGAATTTATGGAATAATCTCATTTAAATGGGGTTTATTTTGTCTTAAAACTGTTTTGGAACCTTTTTTCTAAATGTTCAATAACAAAACCAAGTAATCAAAAATATTGTAATAGAGCATGGCAAAATGTTTTTAGCTGTGATAAAAATCTTGAGAGCGGAATCGGTTGATTATGAGACTAAGTCCCAATATCAATTTCATTATAAGCTCAAAAAACCTAATGATATAAGTTTTGAAGAATGCTCAAGTTAAATAGCTAATTTATTCATCAAAAATATTATTAAAATTAATTTCGTTTTATGATCAAATTGAAATGATTCAGTGTAACTTTGGAATTTTCCTCCAAGTACAATTTGAATCTAAGGTCAGCATGAAGATCATGAAGAAGATGAGGAGGAAGGGCAATTCAGGTTAGGAATGAATGAGGAAGAAAATAAGAATGAATTTGGACTTGATGATATAGAAGATGGTGAAAACTAATTATTAACATCTACACTCATATATTGTGCACAATACAATAATTTATAGCAAATGAAGTGTTAATGCAGACATATTTGTCATTTTTCTTAGAAGACCTGATCCGAACAAATAGTGAAGATATCAAATATAATTAAAATAATCAAAATTATTAAAAATTTAAATACTGTATTTTGGATTTAAAGTTTTAATTTGTTAAATTGATCTATTAGTAATTTGAAAGTATTTTGCACTGTTTTATAAGAAATATACAAGAATTTGTAATAGGTTTAAAGATTTGATCATTTTCTTTGATACTAGAAAACATGATAGTGATCCACCCAGCAATCATGTGGTATTCAATAACATTTAAAGATGAACACAGCCAGTTTACTGTTATAATAAGCAACAAGTATCAACATTTTAAAATTTATGTGAAGGACTTATTTCCTGGAATTTTTATCATTAAGTACAACATCATTTAATGTGGCAGGATGATTCTGTAGGCCTACTATAAGGGCTAGAGACACGATGATTCTGTGGTCTATGGGCTAGAGCCGTGGTGATGCTCTGGAGTAGTGGCTACAGTCGTGGTGGTACTGTCGTATAGTAGCTTGAGCCGTGGTGATTCTGTGGTCTATGGGCTAGAGCCGTGGTGATGCTATTGTGTAGTGGCTTGAGCCGTGGTGATGCTCTGGAGTAGTGGCTACAGTCGTGGTGGTACTGTCGTATAGTGGCTTGAGCCGCGGTGATTCTTTGATGTAGTGCCTAGAGCCTTTATTATACAAGCTAGATATTTAAGTATATTACTGTCCTTTGCTTCGGCTCGCGTTTAGAAATGAGTACCTAGGGTAATAATTATCGGTTCCCCTATTGTTGCAAAGTACCAAAAGCGAATTGACTCATATTTCCCCTTGTTACACCTCCAATTTGTCTTTGCTCTCTGTTTTTGAACGCAGCAAACTAACATAATATAACTAATCAGAGTTATAAACTTTCAAATGTTTCTTAATTGGTTTATATTAGGTCTACCGTTGCACGTGTTCTCTTTTGCTTCTATAGTCCTATAAGCCTAAGAATTTTCGGGCCAGATTTTTCATTGAAAATCTTATTTGTTTTTTTTCCTGTCTTTTTGTTTATGATCTATTTCTCTGTCATCTACCCACCTTTACCCCCTTTCCAGTACCTTCTTTGACAGTGTCCCAGTCAGGTTTTTCTTTCTCTTCAGTTTTGTCTATTTGTGTAATCTATTTCCCTGTATTTACCACCTTATATATCCTCTCGCCATTTTACCTTTTCTATCATATTGTGAATGCTTTCTTCATCGACAATGCTTCATACAGATTCTTTTCCACTTCATTGTGTGTGTTAAATTTTCTTCATAATCCAATTTGACTTGTAATCCCATCCATTCGTTTAAACCGTGCAAAGTCTGGTAGAGCCATGAACATTTTCAAAATGCTACAGTTCCGTTTACGGCGCAGGTCAGTTCTGTTTTCGAATCCCTCAGAAAATGTCCTTCTAATTGTAATTTTCCATATCAATCATTAGTAATAATCTTTTTTATACAAAACAATTGTTTAAGTTTTATAAAACTATTTTTATATATTATTACAAGCTATTGTCGAAAATGTATTTATATTCGATATTTTACAGGTACGAAGATTTACAAGTTCCTGGTTGCATTCTGTTCCTTCACTAGTAAGTAAACTTAAGAAATAATTACGTCATCTGGAAAGTAATTCGTTTAATGTTAAGGTTAGAGGAAAATAGTTTATGGTTCGGTTTCTTTCGTCCAACAGCTCTTACCACAAATCTTACTTTTAATTTAATTTGTTGTGTAAAAGAAAATAAAAACAGTAACGCTACAATAAATATCTGTTCTGTATTAGGAAATATTTTCTGCAAACTTGTGAGTTGCTTTGTAGGGGAGGGGCAGCGTAGACACCTGACGTCACCGGTGAAGTGATGACAACTGACGAAAGCGTTTGAAACTTTGACTTGGAGAAATATGAGGGGAGTAAGACGGACCGACAAAACTTAAAATAAATGTGGGTAAAACAGTGCTGTGGCCATGAACATGTCAGAGAAACAGAAGGTCTGAAGAAGGTTACACTGAATTTAAGAAACTGTTGCGTTAATAATTACAATAGAGAAAGTACTTTTTCACTCACCTCCAGCAACATAACAATGGGATTATCGCAACTAACACTGAGATACTCTCAGCAATAATCCCTTAAGACAAGTCGTTGCAATCTAGTTGAATTTCAACACTGAACAACCTTCTGGGACAAAACCTTTTGAAAAGGTTAAAATACAACTTTTCAACAAGTTAAGAACATATTGTAGCAACAAGATATGATCATAATAATGCAACAACCCCAAAAGTTACTTCGCAACAAAACAGAACATAACCAGGACCACTGCCAAAAACATATCGCAGCAACAAACCCAAAACGTAACATAGGAACAACGCATTAACTTAAGTAGTAACAAGGCCAGAACATCAGAAAGGAAAAAGTTTAAACTTAATAAAGAGGCAATAACATAATTGATTTAATAAAATAAGGAGATGATCATGAAATAACAAGGCTGGAGCAAACCGTAACGGCAAACAAATACATAACCTAAAAATAAGACAAGAGCATAACGTGACAATGTAAGAACATAACGAGTCAATAAGGTAAAAACATAATTTATCAACAAATATCAATAGTATAATTTAATAGTGAAGCAAGTACATAATGAACCACCAAGACAAGGGGATAACATAGTGGCAATGCAAGAACGTAAAGGAACAATAAGGTAAAAATATAATTTAGCAAAAAATCAATAGTATAACGTAGTAATAAAACAAGATCATATCCTATCTAAAGGCAAGAGCATAACATACTGACAATGCAAGAACATATCCTATCTAAAGGCAAGAGCATAACATACTGACAATGCAAGAACATACCCTATCTAAAGGCAAGAGCATAACATACTGACAATGCAGGAACATATCCTATCTAAAGGCAAGAGCATAACATACTGACAATGCAAGAACATAACAATGCAAAAACATATCCTATCTAAAGGCAAGAGCATAACATACTGACAATGCAAGAACATAACAATGCAAGAACATATCCTATCTAAAGGCAAGAGCATAACATACTGACAATGCAAGAACATATCCTATCTAAAGGCAAGAGCATAACATACTGACAATGCAAGAACATAACAATGCAAGAACATATCCTATCTAAAGGCAAGAGCATAACATACTGACAATGCAAGAACATAACGGAGCAATAAAGAGGAATATACCCGATCAACATATCCAGAACATGACGTAACACCTACCCTACAAACACGAGGCCCGAAAACAAAATAACAACATACATAAAACAACACAGCAATAACAGTAGAAAAGCTCTTGTCTTGGGTCGTTGAGTTGTTCTATTTATATACTAGGAGCCCTCACCCTAGTAAATATCACTTGTTTTGTCTTTTATTTAAAGCCATGCGACAATTTGATATATCTACATCCTTACAATAAACTTGTAAACCTGTTAAAGTCAGAAACAAGTGTGGCGCATTGTTTCATAAAACGCTTGCTTCTGCTTTTTGGCTAATCCCATTTATGGTTAATGCTAACTGTAAAATTCTCATATTGCTTTAGAAATCTTTAGTTTAAACTATATTTTCTTTTGTAAGATACGAAATTATGGTGACGCGGTTCTTGGATTAAAATTAAGTCATACAATTTGGGAAGATTTACTATGAAGTTGAACAGTTTGTCGTGTCTGTCAATCAATTACTTACACTTGCAGTAGAAAAGTTTTGCAAATAAGACAGTAGTTTGCGTGCAAGTAGTTGTAAAGTTGAAATTATGTTTTTTTTTTATTGCATATTTCTCTGCACTATTCGGATAGTAAAAAAGAAAGCAGCTATACCTGTATTACATTAAACATTTAATGTCTTCAGTCCCTGAGTACGAGCCTCGTGGAAGAACTTTCTACCTGACTTATCAAGCAAACCTCCATTCACATTCAGCCCCATACGATCTCTTTAGCATAAAACTCTATCACCTGAAATGGTTTTTATTATTTTATTACAAACATAAACGTATATTTCATTAGATCTTTCGTTTTTTTCATCGACATTTTGTTTATATGAAGTCAATACCCACTTAGGTCAACAAAGAAAAACTCCATTTGAGTTGCTTTTTATTAAATAACTACAATTAATGTAAATAAAGTAACATAACCTATGCGGTAAAACAGCTGTTCTACCACACAACCTATAACATAAAATCAGCTGTTTTATGAAATGTGATCACTTAATTTAAAATAAATGGGAGAAAATAACTGTATTCCATACCTTGTCCTTTTTTGAAAGGTTTTTTCCCATATATAAAATTAAAATTATTTCATTAAATTTAATTAATGAATTAATATTTGATAAAAACTGTCTGAACATCAAGTGTCGTCCACTACAAATTTTTTTAAAATTATTTGAATTTGAGTGGATGAATAGAAAGTATTTTACTAACGTAAATAACAAGTTATATAGGAAAAAATGTGAACTAATAACAGGAATTGAATAACGGATTGCTTTTGCGAAAAAATAGATGAAAATACTATTCTTAAAAGCGTAGTACATTATTTCTAGGTAAAACATTGTCATCTTTGCATCATTTAAGATGAAAGCTTAGTGAGTTTAAGTTTTGGTCTGAACGCTTATGAGTTCTTGTCACAACTACTCGGGTATTTTAACCTGTTGTAAGGAAATTAAAAGACGTTCTGAAATCGATTCTAACATGTCGACCCACCTCTTGGCCTCACTAAAAACCCATGTTCAAATTTTTTAAAATAATTCATTATGTTGATTTGAACGATATCATGTCTTCTGAGAATAGGTTATTTCATGATACACAAAGTCTCTGCCATTGTCCACTCGAGCACCATTGTCGGTGCTGGAAGTTCATTGGTCTACGTTTCTGTCCATTCTTTGAACTTCCGATTATTTACCGCATTCCTAATGTCAGCTGATCGCTTGCTTTGTTGACAACGCTTGCTTCATATAACGTTGCCAGCGTTTCGGTTCGTGATTTCACGAGCGTGACGCAACCGTATCGCGAGCAACTGGAGCCGTTCTGACTGTGACGGCGATGACAGTTATGCTTTTGTTAGAGGTCACGACTGTGTGACGGCTCAGAGACATGGGATACGTATCACTTACCTCGCGTGCACATTGACCACTCGTGCCTGCGAGAGGTCAGAGTTTAGTCCCGTCTCCTGCAGCAGTCAAGTAATGACAGATTGTCAGCTTTGAGTGAATCTCCAGAGGTTCTTGTGCGTTAGCGAGGGATTTGTTGAGAACTGTAAGAAGAAAGAACGATGGTGAAGAGAAGAACAGTGACAAGAAGTACAAAAATCATGACCTAACCATCTTCTCATGGAACATAGAGTAGATGCTTATTGAGGACCATATTCAGTCCAGACTATTGCCTCCACGAATCTATCATCAAATCCGAACCTCCTCCCGCGTGACTAGCGTCAGGCCCTAGATAAAGGGCTTAGTGCCACTACCCTTCGTACCAGTCTGTAAGTTTTTCGACCTTACTGTAAGGTCTGGACTGGGGATGAGCCGTCAGTGGGATCGGTTTCAATCCCTTCTCCAGAACCACGGAGAACCAATAAAATTTTCCGAACGTCAAGGTTTTCCGTACCCCGTCTTATTACTTAGGTCCAGGTAGTCCAATCGGACCTTTATCCTCAAAAGGGCCGAATTCTGAGACTCGTGATTTAGTCTTGGGTGGGCATATCCATCCCGTTAGACCGTGAGAGCAGGGGCTGCAGATACAGTCCACTTATTAAGTAAACTCCCCCTTTGTGGTCATTGCCTTGGGGATGAACTCGAAGTCTGGTTGAAAAGAGTAAAATGTGTTTGGAGTTGGTAAACAATTATTCACTAATTGTTCCATAATTAAAATGAAGCCGAATTGTGAAGTTCTTCGTAGAAAATTGCCCGTTTACACTCATGATATTTCACTTCTATCGGCAAAAAAGACGGATTAATTATGGAAGAAATTTTAGAACTTAATGAACATCAAGCGACAACACCTAATGTATTTCAACTGTATATTTAAATTATTTAATTAAAATCAATGTTAACTGTTCATGAATAACCTAGATGTTATTTTTTAATTGTTTTTTTTTATTTAAGCTAGTCTGTTGATTTGTTTAGTTTAATTTCCCAAAGAACTGTTTTAAAAAAGATTGTTCGTGAATAAGGCTTTCTTATAGACTATAACTTGTTTAAATTTTCAATCGTTAATAAAATACTTTTTATTCATTCACTCAAGTTCAAACATTTATTTAAATTTATAGTGAATAACACTTGATGTAAAAACAGTTTTTTCAAATATTAATACATTAATTTAATTAAATTAATTAATTAATTTTAGTTTTATATGTGAGGAAAACGTTCCACAAAGTGGCATAGAATGAAATCTAGTTATTTTGTCCCATTTGTTTTAAATGCACGTGACGCGACGACTGACAGTAATTCAGGTGTTCTCGCACGTGAGCTGATGTTACCCAAGACTTAATACAAGCACAGCCTCTATGATATCAGTCGCATTGATAATTGTTTCTGAGAACCATAATTGGCAAGTTACATGCTTGCTTAACTATAGTATGTTCATTAAAAGATGGCTATGGAGTAAGGCCGCAGCATCCTTTCACATGAGTTTCTTAACATATCACATTGACCAAGGTCATAAGGAAATAATTGAAAAGGCAAATTCAGTAACTGCTTTCCGCACACTATACTAAACTGCATTTGCGGAATAAATACAAGTAATATAAAAAAAATAAACTTATTTCCTACTTAGATCAACAAAAAAATTGTTATTTTGGTTACTTTTTATTAAATAATTACAATTATTATAAATAAAGTAACCTATGCGTTAAAACAGCTCTTATACTACATAACCTATAACAAAAAATCAGCTGTTTTATGAAATCATATGTTATTAATCCATTAAATTTTAAAAAACTGTATTAACATCTAGTTTCATCCACTTCGTGTAAAAAATTAATTTGAGTGGACGAATAAAAAATATTGTACTAACTGGATTAAGTAAATCAGTTATTGCAAAAACAAGTAATATATATATATATATATATATATATATATATATATATATATATATATATATATATATATTGAAATTACTTATTAGACCTATAGACCTACTTCTTAAAGAAATTAAATAAATAGTTATAAAATTCTTAATATTTTTTACTTTAAAGAGATGGCTTTAAATTTAATATAAATTAATACTTATAGTAGTAAAATAGCATAATTTTGTTTAGATGTAAGTTTTTAGTTAGTGCTAGTGTGTAGTGCAGAAAGAACCATATCTTACGGCTATTAAATTCAGTTGTATAAAATTAAACTTTATTTCATAACCTAATAAAGTGTACGATATTTATGAATGTACGTATTATGGAAACTAAAGGGCTAACGCTGATTACATCTTCACTCAGAGGTTATGTTCGAATAATTTTCAATATAATGTATTCAAAAATGTTTGAATCAATTTACTGATGACTAATGATTTATTTAAAGAGGTATTTTCTCGTCTTCCAGTATGTTAATTTTTTCGTTGGACATTAGTTAAAATAAATGTTTAAGCATAATTATATATTATTTCGTAATACACTTGTTAAATACGTAGTTATAGTAATTACTAAAAATAACTTACCAGCTTGTATTTATAAATTCTTCACCACTGGTGTTTACAATATTTTTTTTTACTTTAAAGCAGCCTAATAAAGTCCGTAATAATTAGTAAACACGTACATTTTTATCTAAAAGTAAAAACGATTTAAAACAATTCTAAATATTATAAGTATTATTTAATTATATTCACACAACACACATACTTCCGCGGTTACAGTTTAAAATTATAATGTAGCTACGTAAATATTTTAATTAGGTAATTATTTTAATGTTTGGTATTTAATTAATACTGTGACAAAAAGGCTTTCTAAGCTATTATTTTTGAAAGCTGTAAAATCAGCAGCTAAGTAACGCGTCTACAAAGCGCGATCAGCTTCGTTAAAGCCTCTCAGACGCCCCGTAAATACGTAATTAGTTAGTGGACTGCGCGAGGGAGAAAGCCGGTCGACAGTGATATCACCATCTATTGCAGAAGCACAATAGGGAATGTTCCAAAGCCCTGCTTAACAGATTATTGCAAATTAAAAAATGTTTTAAATGGAGGTTTTTAATATATTTTGCAATTTTATATTAAAACTATAATTAAGTACAATCGTTATTTTAAAGAACAATTAAAAGGCGTCATTAATTAATTGTATTTTACGCAATCATGCTGTGTTAGGTATGTATTTTACGTAATGATGCCACATAATGCATTCTACGCAATAATGCATTGCTAGTAATAACCTATATTGTACGTAATAATATTATATTAGGTAATGTATTTACTTAATGATGCTACTGATGCATTTTACGCAATAATACCATGCTTTTAATGCAATTTACGCAATCATGCTTTGTTAGGTATGTATTTTACGTAATGATGCCACATAATGCATTCTACGCAATAATGCATTGCTAGTAATAACCTATATTGTACGTAATAATATTATATTAGGTAATGTATTTACTTAATGATGCTACTGATGCATTTTACGCAATAATACCATGCTTTTAATGCAATTTACGCAATCATGCTTTGTTAGGTATGTATTTTACGTAATGATGCCACATAATGCATTCTACGCAATAATGCATTGCTAGTAATAACCTATATTGTACGTAATAATATTATATTAGGTAATGTATTTACTTAATGATGCTACTGATGCATTTTACGCAATAATACCATGCTTTTAATGCAATTTACGCAATCATGCTTTGTTAGGTATGTATTTTACGTAATGATGCCACATAATGCATTCTACGCAATAATGCAGTGCTAGTAATAACCTATATTGTATTGGGTAATGTATTTACTTAATGATACTACTGATTCATTTTACGCAATAATACCATGCTTTTAATTCAATTTACGCAATCATGCTTTGTTAGGTATGTATTTTACGTAATGATGCCACATAATGCATTCTACGCAATAATGCATTGCTAGTAATAACCTATATTGTACGCAATAATATTGTATTGGGTAATTTATTTACTTAATGATGCTACTGATGCATTTTACTCAATAATACCATGTTTTTAATGCAATTTACGCAATCATGCTGTGTTAGGTAATGTATTTTACGTAATAATGCCACATAATGCATTCTACGCAATAATATTATATTAGGTAATGTATTTACTTAATGATTCTAAGAAATGTATTTTACGTAAGATGCTATTGTTGCATTTTACGCAATATTACCATGGTAGTAATGTAATTTTCGCGCTGATGCAATATGATTTAATATTTTACCTAATGATTCTACGAAAAATATTTTACGTAAATGATATAAGATAATATATTTTACGCAATAATCCAATGCTAAGAAATTTATTTTACGTAGTAATTCTAAAATAAGATTATTTATTGTACATAATGTATTTCACGTAATGATTTAAGATAATGTATTTTACGCTATGATACTACATAATGTATTTCACGTAATATATTTAACATAAGTTCTAATATATTTAATTCTGGTTTTATTCCAAAATATTGTCGTAATATATATTTTTAACTTCAAGTACTGTATATTAACAAATTGCACTCCAACGGTAAGTATCAGCCATCCCCACGCTATCGATATTTCAATAAAAATGTCATAAAGAACACGGAAAACGTATTATAACTTGGCCCCTACATCCTTCAAATGACAGATTTGGAAAATGTTACAAATATAGCCTTACTTTACAAACACTCACTAAACTGTATGTAATCAAGGCTTCTTTGTAAAAGAGACTGCTACACTACATCGCATAGCTTCGAGAATATTGCAGTGTCGCTAGAAAGCATTCAGTGGGGTTAGGTTTTGTGAGAGACATCGAAGTTTCGTAATTTAATAGAAGAGCTTTCCTAGGAACCGCAATGCTGTATACGTCCCCTCATTTCACCTTACTTATAGCTACGACCTATCTGAATGTATATTGTTTGTCGATTATCTGTATATTTAACTCCAGAAATGAATCGGTACCCATTAAATTTCTCGAGCAAAGAACAAGATAAGATAGCTTAATTAGCTTGAGGGCTAAACAGGGTAGGAAAACTACCAGACATGTCAAAAATGACCTGGACTTCGTCCCACTGGCCTTGATAGATCCAATGAGTTTCTAATGGAAATAACACTAAGGTGGGTTTATTGATAAGTAAGCCATATATTCCAGATGGTGAATAATAATAATAATACCAGATGGTGATAACATCAGCTGATGTGAATTTCATTCTTTATTTATTTAGTGTTTATTTATTTATTGTTTAATTGAAATTTTGAAATGCATCTAATAGGAAAAGGCTGCTAGTGTGTGTAAAATCAATTGGGAATGGTGTTTAGATGAAATAATGGTTAGTGATAATTCTTGTAGAACATTGCGTAATTTATAGATTATGTTGTGGATTTTACTGTTCTGTTTGAGTGAAAATATTGAAATGAATCGTAATGGAGGAGAGTTCTTAGAGAGATTCAAATAAAATACTGAAGCATACAAGGGAAAGTAAGGGATGATGAAAATAATTACACAAAAAACATACTTTATCAAGAAATACATTTGTGCTTCTAGCACAAAATATATTAGTATTAAATGACATTATTAAAATAATATTTAAACTATTAAAAGGTATTTAAAAGTTTGTAATTAATTTCATTCTTTTCGTAATAAATAAGAAGTAAAATCTATTCAATTATTTTATTATCTACATTTTACATTGTAATACATACTCTTAATATGTGTAGGCCAACCCAAAATACATGTTAAAAATTGAGATTAAAAGGTATTTTACCAAAAATCTCCCAACAGACCGAAAATATGCAATAGCAAAATACTGTGTGGTAGAGAGAAATATTTATAAAAAATGCGTTTTTACTGAAAACGTTCACTAGGTTTAATGAACTACATGTAGAGAAACTTATACATAAATAAACATAAAAATGTAATTGTAACTATGGATTTGGAACTAAGGTAGATATAATAACAAATAAATAATTTCCTGTTATCAAACACTCAGTGGGAAAATTATCTATATTTTTATTTGTACCTATATTAAGAATAGTTAAGCTAGCGACGGACACTTAAGTATTTCACTTTATACCTGGGTACGTTAGCGGCTACAGTTCGTAACCTTCTAAAGAGTTTGGGTAAACACAAGCAAGAGATGTTTGCCCCCACTATTGAAACGCTAGATAACACCTTATGTTTTCGTCCCGTACCTAACCCTATCTTCAACACACCTGCAAAAACGTAACTATCGCTTTACATCAATAAGTTATCTTCTAATTTTTGTGTGGTTGCCACAAAAGAATTAAGCCGTGTTCACGAATTCGGACTAAAATGTCTTCAAAAAATCTTCCAACAGACCGAAAATATGCAATAGCGAATTACTGTGCGGCAGAGAGAAATATTTATAAGAAAATGCGTGTTTAGTGAAACGTTTTACGGGAAAATTAACATTATTTCTATTTTTACTTATATTAAGAATAATTAGGCTAGCGACGGACACCTAAGACTTTCACTTTATACCGCGATACGTTAAACCTAATCTTTAAAACCTTCTATAGAATTTGGGTAAACACAAGCAACAAATGTTTGCCCCCACTATTGAAACGCTAGGTAACACCTTATGTTTTCGTCACGTGTCTAACTCTATCTTCAACACACCTGCAAAAACTTAACTATTGCTTTAAATCAATAATTTACCTTCTAATTTTCGTGTGGTCGCCACAAACGAATAAAGTCGTATTCACAAATTCTATAATGTAATTTTCATCATAGTTATGTTGATAATTTGTTTTCATGAACATTGGGCGTGTCCAAATTAGCTATAAGTTTAATTTAACTGTACAAAAACGCTTTATTGTTTGTCTTGTACCAATATCAGCACAACAGTGGTCCCTTTGTTTTCTTGTTTTACTCAACATTTTTTTTTTTTTTTTTTTTTTTTTTTTTACCCGGGTCAGAGCTTCCAAAACCCGCCCAGCCCTCGTGGCAGCCAACCTCTAGCGAGCTACCTCCGTCTCACATGCGCATGCGGTTAGTATCCCTACCGCGACTGAAGAAAACGGGATTTATTGCCCATGTACCAAGCTCATAAGCTCTTTCCATGGAGAGTCAGGAAATAAAACAGTACGGAAAGTGTCTCGCTAAGAGCGGGATAAAAAAACCTGCAAGAAAGAAACCCTGCCAGGAAAGATCATGCAGGAACTCTGGGGGCTTGGATCGCCTTATGCTAAGGAATAAGGAGAGGTATTACCTTGCAGATACCTTGTTAGTGAGTCTATGACAGGAATGACATGCACCTCTTCTTCTGCTGCCTACTCGAAACTGAAAAGGCATGCAATCAAATTAGTACTTCCGTTGTTTGTTTTAATGCTACAGAGCTGGCGGCATTTTTCGGACAAAGTCGAATCTTCTAGCACTTGTAAATTGAGCCACGCCTACAAAGGGCAAATATACAGGGCGGCGCCATTGTACAGTAATACAAGCCTTCTTTATTGCAGTGACAGTTTTAGTGCTTTCTTCCTGAAACTGTTAAACACGAAAGCATTGAATATGAAAGGTTTGTATTCATTGGACTTTAACACGATCAGGAACGTAGTCCTTTATGAACTCAAGTCATACCGCAGCATTCACATTGTCCATGGCATTACAGTTCTCAGCTAAGACGGGTTTAAGTTCTTACTTTCTCGCCATTTTGTTTCTGTCCACTTCTTCGCTCTTTATTTGCTCATGGCGTGTTTTTCCATCCGAAACAATACATTTTAAAGTTCAATGGACGCATTAATCTTTTTTCTACCCCTAAAGCCGCAAGTAATTATGCAACATGTGCTTTCCTCAAACGTTAATGGTCTGTAAATGAAATTAATTAATTGAATAAAATATCGAAAATAAGTAAAATTAAAATTTTAATCTAATTGATGGAGTTACCAAACGTAAAATTTTGGAGGACATTTGGAATTTCAAAATTAACTATTTGAAGCGTATAGTGAATAAGGTTTGAAGCAGTGGAAAAATAATTCCAGTTAAGAACGAACGTGTGACAACTTAAATTTTTTTATATATCGATTTATGGACTTTACAAGCCCAAGATCGATGCTCCAGACTAAATCGGAAGAAACATGATTGTAGAAAATTCCCAAGCAAATAACTGGATCTTGAATCATTTCGATTAAGGCACAATGCAAAGTAAATATTGCGAGATGTGATTCAATCTTCAGAGCGTTTCATTCCATATAGAGACCAGTAAAGAGCTTCCCTAGAGTAATTACGTTTATATATTGTATGGTGATCTAATATTTATTTTTTATTAAAGCCTTATAAACTACCGTAGTAGATTTCTTAAGAGAGGTTAGATAATTCCTAGCACCCCTTATGTGCAGAAATAACTTAGGCACATTTACTAAAATGTTAGTTATTTATGTGAAATTATCATTAGTGTTCCAGTATAGGTAAAATTTTATAAGCTGGCACTTGGGTCTTAGTATTAGGCGTCTAGAAAACATCAGGCACTGTCGTCATCCTTCATCGGGGCAATAAATCGCAACTGCTTCTGTGAATGACCTATTTACATTTGTTGCTATTTTTACTATACATAAAAAAGTATTAATAAGTAACAAAATAATGAGTGAACACAATCAGTCAGCGGAATTCTAATGGTCGATATTTTTCTAGTGACCTGCGAGCACCGCACTCTCTCCCCGTCCTCGAACTCAAGGTCCGCAACCCCACCCCCAAGTGCCAGCCTATAAAATTTTACCTATACTTGTGATAATACAGTGTAAATACTATATTTTTGTATTAAACTCTGTCACCCGTATAAGTTGGTCGGTGGCCCTCTTACACAGGTTCTACTATAATACCAGAATATTTATATGTAAGTCTTTTATTTAAAGACTTACTCTACTTTTATAGCCCATTTTTAATACTGAATGATTTGTCATATAAAATCCACTAACTAATGAACACCATTACCAACATTATAAATTATTTTCACTTTTTAATTTACTCAATAGATGATTTTTCATTCATTACTTAAAAGCTAACATTATAAACACGCAGAGTTTGATGTATTTACTCTCTCTATAAACGCTATATTTATTGTAACGTCAAAACCAGCTGATTTAGGTTATCGCGAGTGTTTAACGTAACGGCTGACTAATTGGGTCCGACTGCCTTAAAGGTTATATTGTTTGGATAATTTTCACCTTGACTAAGTTTTTAACTTTGTGTGTGTTTTTTTTTTTTTTTTTTTAACTTGGGAGCGGGTTTGAATTGCCCGAAGCACTGCTACCTTAAGGTATATTGTACTTACCTCCCTGATCTAGTCAAATAACCCCTTCCCTCTTACCAGGTTTAGGAGTTTCCTGACTAGAGTTTTACCTTCAGCATCCACCAAAGCAGTTCCATCACCAAAGAGGTTGAAGCGCCTCTCAGCGAGTACTCCACATCTGTAAATAATGTGTGTGGCAGTCTCCTGTTCCTGCCCGCACAATCTGCACACTGGTTCATCCTTGTAGATACCCATTTTATGCAAATGTTTCCTTAGTCCACAGTGTCCCGTGAGTAGTCCTGTGGCTATCCTTAATTCCTGCCTAGACAGATAGATGAGACTCTTCTGCAGCCCCAAGGAAGGTTTCCTAAGGGTTAGCTTACTGTGTCTCATCCCTTCGGCCCTGATCCAGTGCTCACAGTGTCTTTCAGCCATCCACCTTCGCACTGTCATCCTGACCATGAATTTGGAAATACCCACCGCAGGTTCCGGTCCAATCAGGGGAGTCGAGGACCCCTCCCTGGCCAGCGCATCTGCGGCTTCATTTCCAAGTATTCCCCTATGCCCTGGCACCCAACCAATCTTGACTTGATTGTACCTTGCCAGAGCTTGTAGGTTAATTAGGCACTCCCTGACTATGGCCGAGGTGACCACGTGTCCGTTTAGTGCCTTAATTGCTGCCTGACTGTCGGAGAAAATAGCAATCCGGGCCCCATGTGTTTCCCTTCTCGCTATCTCTCCCAGACAGGCATTTATAGCATATACTTCGGCCTGAAAGACAGAGGTATGCCTCCCCAAGGAAAAAGCTAGTTCTACCCTTGGGTTTTTACAATACACCCCCGCTCCAGTGCCGAAGTCCATCTTGGAGCCATCTGTGTACCAGATCTGAGCTCCCGATGTTAATGTCCCTGACCATTCCATCATAGTTTGGTGGACCTGGTCAGGTGCAAACATTCGAGTAATGTGGTCGCTGCCCATTTCCAAGACGGGTTCTTTGACCACGCACTCGATACTCATATGTCCCGAGACATCTGGGAGGTTAGCCCAGTTGCTCGAGTTGCGCAATCTCCATGCCGCTAGCCTCGCCTCTCCTCTAAGGACAAGCTCAAGGGGAGGGAGGTTAAGCATTACTTCCATTGCTGCGCCTGGTGTAGTTGACATCGCTCCCAGTGTGCACAGACAGGCCAATCTCTGGATAGAACTCAGTTTAGCTCTTGTCTGTGCCTGGTTGGCCTTTGTCCACCACACCAGAGCTCCATAGGTAATCATAGGTCTTATCACCCTCAGATACATCCAGTGCATCATTGATGGCTTCAGTCCCCATTTCTTACCCACCATTCTTCTCACAGTCATCAGTGCCCTTTTGGCCCTGTTAACTGTCCTCTCAAGATGTGGATTCCAGGTGAGTTTCCTGTCCAGAATAACTCCCAGGTACTTCACCTCCCCCACAAACTCAAGGTATTCACCAAACAAGCGGGGCATCCTGGTCGTCAGATCTTTACGCTGTCTGGTGAAGTTAATGAGAGCAGTCTTTTTTGGATTTACCCTAAGGTTCTCCTTTTTACACCACTCTTCAATCAGTCGTAGAGGATTTCTGATTACCTCAAGGACTGTATCAGGGAATCTGCCCAGGATCAGGACAACTATGTCGTCCGCATATCCTAGACAGAAGTACCCCTGTTCATTCAGGAGTTCAATAAGGTTGTCAACCACTAGGCACCACAACAGAGGAGAGAGAACCCCCCCCCCCCCCCTGTGCACAGCCCAGACTTGTCTCCGCCCTTCTGACCTCTCCTGCCACCTCTACAGAAATGCTTCTGTTTGTTAACATGGAACTTATCCAACCACAAGTGGTCACATCCACTCCATGACGTCTTGCACCACTTACCATCGTCTCCACTGAGGGGTTATTGAAAGCCCCTTCAATGTCGAGGAAGGCACCTATGGCACAACCTTTCTTAGCGATCATTTGCTCAATCCTACCAACCACTTGATGGAGAGCTCCCTCGCAAGATTTCCCCGGTTGGTAAGCATACTGGTTCCAATGCAGTGGTTTGATAGCCAAAGCACCCCCCCCCCCCTAATATGCCTATCAACCAGTTTTTCAAGTCCCTTGAGAACAAAGGACATGAGTGTGATAGGTCTGTATCCTTTCCCTTCCGATTGGTTACCGGTGGGCTTAGGTATAAAGACCACCTTACTAGATTTCCAGGCTGCCGGCACATGCCCTAGAGCAATGCTTAGCCTGTATAATTTAGTAAGTACCAGCACCAGCATATCCATTCCCTGCTGCAGCAGCACAGGATAGATCCCATCTGGACCTGGAGATTTGTAGGGTTTAAAAGTGCCAACAGCCCATCTTACCCTTTGTGGAGTTACTATTCTCCTTGCCACTTCCCAGTCCTCCCTCTTACCACGTCTTGTGGAGAGTTTGGTAACCGGTTCAGTGTCTGCTCCCCCAAGTTTCCTCAGGGTACTGGAAGGGAAATGTGTCCTGATTAATTCTTCCACAGTTTCCCCTGCCGTTTTTGTTAAATTTCCCAGTGGGGTTCTTAGCATCCCCACCGGGTTAACTGGGTCCTTAGAGAGCACTTTATACAGTCGTGCCCCTTCCCGAGTTTCGTCAATCTCATGACAAAACTCCTTCCAGGACTTCCTGCGCGCTTCTCTAATTGCCCTGTTGTATTCGGTTAGTGTTTTCCTATACAGGTCCCACTCCCCGTTCTTTTTTGCTCTATTAAAGAGTCTCCTGGTGGTCTTCCGAAGTTTGGCTAGCTTCTTGTTCCACCATGACGGATCCCCTACTTTCCTCCCCTCACTAAGAGGGCAGTTATCGGTAAAGGATTCTATTATAGCCTCGCCAACCAATGTGGCAGAGTCTTCTAGCTCTCTCCTCCCACCATACTCCAATCCAGCCTCCATAATCCGAACACCCAGGTCCCTCCTGTAGGAGTCCCAGTCTGTTCTTCTTGGATCCCTGGTTGGGCGAAGCATGGCTGGATTTAGAGAGATATCATACCTAATATGTCTGTGATCAGAAGAAGATGGTTCATCCGACACATGCCAATTTAGTACATACCTAGCCATCTGGTTCGATGCCACCGTAATGTCCAGGACCTCCTGTCTGGCCCTAGTGACAAACGTCGGATCTTCCCCCTGATTTAAGACTAGTAAGTTCTTAGAGCTAAGATAAGCTAAAAGTTCCTCACCTCTAGTGTTTGTACCTGTACTACCCCACGAAGTGTGATGGGAGTTAGCATCCATCCCCACCAGCAGCTCCTCATCCACAGCCCCGCAGTGCTCGACCAGGCTCCTCAGCTCTTGTGTTGGTAGAGCCCCCGCGCAGTCAAAGGGGAGATATGCCGTGGCCAGGTTCAGCCTCTTCATCCCCCCCTCCTCCCGCAGCTCCACTGTCACTGCTAACAAATCCCTGCAACAGACGTTCGTTAGTACAAAAGCACACAACCCCCTCCTAACCAAGATACACGTCCTGGGAACACCGGAGTCCTTATCATACAACAACTTACCTCCAGATGTCGCCAGCCCGCATATTTTTCCTCCAGAAATCCATGGTTCCTGGATGAGCACCAAGTCCACCTCTCCCCTGTCCAGCATCCTACACACGACAGCACTGGCCGCCCTGCTATGCTGTAGGTTCACTTGGAGGATCTTGATCATTTTTCCTGCTTACTCTGCAGTTGCCTGGGTTCGCAGAGCAGCCCCAGGACTAGAGAGCACCTTGAACGTGGCCTGTCTCAGCCCCACGTTCACCCTCAGGTTGTTGTTCCGCAGTGCCCTGAGGGAGCCCTCTCCTATATACAAGATCAGGGTAAGACCTGCATCCTCCCTTTTCCTGGCAATCACCTTCCAAGTATCCTGAACAACCCCAGGGTTCTGGGTTTTGACCACCTTCAGAATCTCTTCCGGCTCCTTGTCATTGTAGGGTTTGGGCACCCACATTGACACCTTTGCGACGCAAAAGATCTCCTTGGGTGGCCCTGCCCTCAACTTTACCCCCTCGCTCAGGGTGAAGCTTGGCAGGACCCGAAGGACCCACTCCAGGCTCTCCCGTGAGGAGCATACGACATTTAGAGCTCCCCTCTCTAAGTATGCTGTCCTAAATCCTCTATCCCCACTCTCCGCCTCAGCGGACAGCAGTTCCGAGAAGAACAGCTCCTCCAGCTCCAACGCCATCTCTTCCGAGAGTTGTCTCTCAGGGTAACTATCTGGGACAATTGCTAGTTTTAGCCTGAGGGTATCGCCGTATGTGCCCGAAGACACTCCAGCGTCCCCCCTTGTCCCAGTTTCACCTTCTTCATTCCTCCCTTCACTGGAGAGGGGTTGGATGTCTCACTCCTAGGCCTTTTTGACTTGCTGGGGTTTGGCGCTCTAGGTTGCTTTCTTCCCTGTTGCACCTCCCTCCTCACAACATCCAAGCCCTGGACTTTGGCAGACTCAGCTCGGTTTTGGCCTCCCCTCCGTTTTTTCAGGGTTGTTGGCCCACCCGCTGCTCTCGCCTGTTCTTTTCGGAGCCTCCTTCTGACCGCTCCACTCATTCGCTTTCTCCGTAAAGAGAGCGTACTCAACTCTGCAGCCACTTCACCGGTTTCTGCAGTCGGCAGCTTGACAGCCGCCCCCGCACCCCCAGTGATGGTTGCCGTTGGCATCTCTGCTACAGACCCACGGTTTGCCAACTCATTGGCTCCCGCCGTCTGTGCAGTCTCAAAATTATCTTTTGTATTTTTCTGGTCCATAAACGTCCCACGAGTATGGGGGAAATAAAAGGTCGACCAGAGCAGAGCCCCCATTGCCCTGGCAAGACAACATACAATGAGGTTTTGTCTGGTTCCTCAAGGGGATCGTGTGCAACTGCATTTTATATCCTGCAGCCATTCATCCTTCGGCACGATGCCTTCCACCTTGGATTGGGTATTCAGTCACTGACCTTGAAGTACACCCCAAGTTCAGGACATTATTAACTGCTCAGATGAACAGCCTGCTTTACTCTCTTTTTTACAACTGTGTCGTTTGGGCAGTTTCCCGCCCCTACTTCACTGTCGCATTGCCCTTGGTTCACCCGGGAGGTGAGAGTAGCATTGTGAGGACTTAATTCCCAACTACCCCAGTCTCCCCGGTCAGAGCACTCGGTTATTTCTACCAAGCCCAACCGGTTGACTGACGAGGAGGGATAATTCCTCACCTTTGAACCATAGCCTTGGTCCAGGCCTGCATATTCAGAAACCTTCCGGAATCGTTATTCACAGGTAACCTACATTTCTGTAGGCCGTCCCACTATCCGCCACCTGTGGACCCGCCAGGTTGCTCAGGCCAGCTTGCCGGGAACTTTGTGTTACGTCAGTAACTTGTTTAGTTCTGACGTAAGGACGTTGCTGACCATGAAATACCCAAAAGCACATTAAAATTTGGAGAGGAGTAGCTTCATTATAATACAAACGATAGAACGTCCTTAGTTATAAACAATTAAATGTTGTTATAAAACCTCAATCTAGCAGTTCATTCAATTCCTACTATTAGTTCATCACACTCTCCTTATATATATATATATATATATATATATATATATATATATATATATATATATATATATATTATAACATAAACGTATGAGAATGTAGAATAAATTTAGTGGCATCTAAAATGAACAATAGTCTGTAGAAATATTAGAAAACATGACAAGAATAGTTACTAAAATCTGACAAAGTACTTAACCATTGTTCTATTTCAAGTGTAGTCATAAAGGGGCTGTGGGAACCTTTAACAAAAGAAGAGTCCAAGTATTTTAAGATGGGAGTTTCCAAGGACCAAAATACCTGGGATATAATAGCACTGTACCGTTAGAGAAAGCTATTTGTAAAAGGTGTGGGAATCACCAGATTGGAGAAACTTCAGAAGGGGGCAGACAAATTGGGGGGGGGACCAAGTGTCAGCAGTGTTGATAAGGGGTAAATTTGTTTTATAAAATTAAGGGAATTGTGAGTTTTTTTAGGTGTATAATTTAAAAGTGTGACGTAAATGAATTAGTAAAGAATTAGAAAAGTAAGTTAGTTATGTGAAAAAGTGCAGCGAAGCCGCTATTAACGGTCAAGATTCCAGGAGCTCAACAATATTAAATTTATAGGTTATGTTTAATATATTTTTTTTTTATTTAATTTTATTTGTGTATCTTCACTGAGGATGACGACAAATTAGTCGTTGAAACGCGTATGAAATAAAAATTTTTATATTTCTGAGTTGTACCATATTTTTATTCTTTAATTATAATATTAAAGTCATTGGTATAATATATTATTCTAGTTTTTTCCACCACTTTCTAATTTATAAAAGATCCATAATAACGTCCCGAGAGAAAGAGCAAATAAAACTGTAATTATTAAACTTTATTTTATAAAAACCTAAAGCCTCAAGAGTCCAATCAAACAATCTTGTCACTAAATAGTATTAAGGTAATTTGGTATAATGTGTAATAATTAAATGTCAGGAATAAATGCAACTGATGTAAAATTTTATATGATTGTTAATTATTTTGACACCTGAAGATGTGACCATAGAAGGTAAGGTATTTAAATATATAACCTAAAGGTAAATAAAATTATATTTTAAATAAATTAGGTTATTATATATATATATATATATATATATATATATATATATATATATATATATACATATATATATATATATATATATATATATTATAACTTAACTTTTGTTATAATTTAATTTATTTTTAAATGTTATTTATTTACCTTACCTATTAATGTCACACCTTCAGGTTTATAAAAGAATTAACAATCTTATCAATTTTTAAACATCACTTGCATTTATTCTCTTCAATTAACTCTACATATTATTCCAAATTTATATTAATATTGTGCAGTGACAGGATTGGTATCTTAACTAATATTACAATGATAAAAGGTGGACTTTCTGAGGCTTTAGATTTCTAATAGAATAACTTAGAAAAAAAAACCGTATTAAAATTTTATTCTTGCTCTCGGGGTCGCTATTACGGGTACTTTGCTTTTAAATTAGAAATGGTGACGAAAATAATTTTTATAAATTTTGATGAAGGTAAAATTTGTTTTAAACTAAAAGATAGATGTCTGTTGGCTACACTTATATTCAAATATACTTATTATTCTGAAGAGTCCCTGGAATCCTGGCTTTGTTCACTTCCGCGCTTACACTTGACGCAAAAAAACTTACTTTATATTTCAAAAAAACTTTTACGTCGCACTTTACTAAATTTTACTTATAAAAAAACTCTACTTAATTTAACAAAATTCTCCCTTTACAACACTTCCATCCTTGTCCCCACCAACCTGTCTTCCTCTCCCGGAGACTCTCTTCCAACTTCCTCTAAACTCCCGATCATTTAGTTTTTATAAAATCCCTACTCTCTCCCACTATCACCAATACGTTCTTTGTAAGTTTCCCACAGTTCTACAATTAGCTAAACCTAACGGTACACGGTTAATTCCCCAGGCTATATCGGCCGCTGGATTTCCCATCTTAACAAGCTTTTTCACCTTCTATTGTCAATTTGCCGGACTCAACTTATAGCTTTCCTGGAAAGGATAATGACATGGTACCTGCTTTGTCTGCCTAGAAAACTATTTGTGTCTTTCTTTGCTAAATCCTATAGATGATTTATTTTAGCAACTAACTTAATTTAATCTAAAGCCTCGTACTTTATGTTGTAATATATATATATATATATATATATATATATATATATATATAGGCTTATAGTTCAAATTTTCAATCGTTATTTTATTCATCCTCTCAAGTTCAAATATATTTTTTCAAACGTGTAGCTGGTGGCAATTGATATCAGTATAGTTTTATCAAATATTAATTCAATAATTCAATTTAAAAACCTAATTTTAGTTTTATTGCGAGAAACATTTTTCTGAAAAGGGATAAGGTATGCAATATATTTATTTCGTCCGGTTTGGCTTAAAATAAGGAACAACATATAATTTCATAAAACAGATGATTAAATGTTATAGGTTATGTGGTGGAACAGCTGTTCTAACACATAAGTTATGTTACTTCATTTATATGAATTGTAATTATTTAGTTTAAAGTAGCAAAACAAAATGTCTGTTGACCTAAATAGAAATTGTCTTTAAACATTTTTCGGTTTATATTGATTGTTTGTAACTTTATGACGCTATTTTTATTGAAACACTGTATCCTTAAAATATTGTTATGTTTAATTTTTATAAGTAAATGGTTTTGTATATTACAAACAATATGCTTCTTTGATCAATAAACATTTCACTAATACTAGTGATAGTATCGACCGCAGCCTATATCGATATTTGCGTCGAGTACGTGCTCCTCCCAAGCTTGGCTCTATAAAGGGACACATTTTGACATTTAGTTGCCCCCCGCCCGTACTTGACCTTTATGTTAATGTTGCGGTAAGTTCAAGCCGAACCCTTGTAAGCTGATGCCCTGTGTTATCGATGTTGCGCTCCTGTGATCAAACTTCAAAAGGTTTTCTAACGGTTTTTCTAACGTTTGGTTTAGCCCAACACGAAATTAAACTAAAGGGCTTGGAGAAAATCCCCAAATCCGATTTAGCACTAAAGGGGCAGCACAATATTTGCGGGATTTGTTCAATGGATTTTATTAACGTTTGGTTAAACAATTTTGCGGAACGAAAATATTATTTTTATCTATTTATTCCAGTTAAATAAAAACTCAAAACATTATCAGACCTGTTACATACCTGCAAAGAACAATCTGCTATTACATAATTGCGTTGAGAACAATTTTTCGTTTCTCGCTTAAACAATATAAATCTGACATGTTTCGAACCATCTCCTTCTTCTGGTACTTCTATTGAACTATAACTAAAATATGACTCTTTTTTATTATTATTGATTATTTTATTTTTTTTAACTCTAATAAACTGCACAAGTATTTTGTGAACTAGTTTATTTATTGCCGACGTTTCAACAATCACCGGTTTCTAGTTAAGTGCATTTATTGAAAATTTTGTCTAAATTTGTTTCAATTAAAAGGTATCTTAACAATTGAATAAATCCTAACAATAAAAAACCTCTAACAGCGTAAGTCTTGTTCGTTATACCTCACGATGGTTACTTAATAATTTTTTATGAATGTGTTTTTCTCACTTTAAGAAAATCAGTATTTATACAATAGAGTTGTAGTAGACTTAATTGAACATATAGTAAAATTTTAATTATAACAAAAGTTAAGTTATAATATATATATATATATATATATATATATATATATATTATAAATTAACCTTTGTTATAATTAAAATTTTACTTTTATGTTATAACTTTACCTTACCTATCTAATCTCCCACCTTCAGGTTTATAAAGAATTAACAATCTTATAAATTTTAAAAATCACTTCCATTTATTTCTTTACACATTATACCAAATTTATATTAAATATTTTGCAGTGACAGGATTGATATCTTAACTAACATTACAATGATAAAGGTGGACTTTGAGGCTTTAGAATTCTAATAAAATAACATAACAAAGATAATAAATTCAGTATTCAAAATTTGTAGTTGCTCTCGGGTCGCTTAAACGGGAACTTTGCTTCTTAAATTAGAAATGGTGAAACTAGATTAAATTTTATAAATGGTAATGAAATTAAATTTGTTCTGAACTAAAATATAGATGTCTGTTGGCTACACTTATATTCAAATAATACTTATTGTTCTGAAGAGTCCCTGGAATCCTGGCCTTGGTTACCTTCTGCATTTACACTTGACACACAAAAAAACTTACTTTTATATTTCTAAAAAAAATTTTACGTCGCACTTTTTAAAATTTACTTATAAAACTCTTTACTTAATTTAACAATTTATTCTTTTTACAACACTCCCATCCTTGTCCCCACCAATCCGACTGCCTTCTTTTAGAGTTCCCTTTAAAACTTCCTCACGTCTCCCGATCATTTAGTTTTTATCGAAATCCCTAATCTCTCCCACTACCAATGTGTTCTATGTAAGTTCCCCCAGTTTCCACAATTAGCCATCTAACGGTACACGGTTATTTTCCCATGGCTATATCGCTCAGTGGATTTTCCCGTCTTATCCACTTTGGACCCTCTCTTTTGTCTATTGTTGCCGCACGCAGCTTATAGCTTTCCCGGAAAAGGATAATGGATGGTACCTGCTTTGTCGGCACTTTACAAAACTATTTGCGTCTTTCTTTGCTAATCCCACAGATAATTATTTTAGCAACTAACTGAATTTACTCTAAAGCCTCGTACTTTATGTTATTATATATATATATATATATATATATATATATATATATATATATATATATATACCCATACATTATATACATGTGTATATATATATATATATATATATAATATACATTACAGACTCGGACAATACAAGGCGCTGTAAATGCAATTTAAATAGTATGAACGTAAACGAGGGATAATGAAACCGCAATGAAAGTAATCTACAGGAAATAATATAATGAGTAACAATGATAACAATTCTACAATAAACTAAATACAACTTATAATTACATCACAAAAGATATTTCTATTACTTAAATACATTTTGTAGTCCTGAAACTATTGTAAGACACAATTTACAATTGTATTATATTGTTGAAATACGATAACAGTTGAAAAAGTTAGAATGATCAAAACGCATCAGATACATTTATTGTTAGCTATTATATTTACGGAATCAGGGATGTCATAAAATTATGATAATGTTAATTAATTCTCTCTTTTCCTTGTGGAATTTTTCTGCATCGGTTTTGCTTACAGCTACATTTACTCCGGCTAATTTTTAATGTCATGTGAAAATAAACTTGTGTGCTAGTTCTTGACAAAGGCAGATGTATTTTTAATTTGTTTGTTAGGTTAGGTCTGACTATGGCGCTAAATGCCCTGAGGACCTGTCTGTCACGTGATGTAGAAATGATGCATATAAAGACTTGTTTTCGTGTTGCACAACTAATTTGTCACCGGTGGTTACTTTCCGGATCCAGTTACTGGCACCGGTAACGAGGTGTTTGCGCTATTCATCTCCGTCGGGACACACAATTGCACCGTTCCTTTTCTGTAGCGAAAAAATATCTTGTACGAACCTTGTCTTTTGGATGTTTAGATTTGGATTTCTTTTTTCAATTCCTTCTATTAGTTTACACCCTCTTTATATATATATTTTTTACGGAATGTCAATCGTTAATAAAATACGAACTTTGTATTTATTCAATCAAGTTCAAATAATTTTTATTTAACTTGAAGCGGATGACACTTGATAGTGTACAGTTTAAAAAAATATTAATTCATCAATTAAATTTTATTAGTTAATTTTAGTTTTATACGGGAGATAAATATTTCACGAAGGGACCAAAGTATATAATATAATTATTTGCCTTTAATTAAGTGATAACATATGATTTTATAAAACGGCAGATTTTATACGTTATGTGGTACAACAGCTGTTTTAACACTGTCATGTTACTAATTGTAATAATTTAATAAAAAGTAACTCAAATCAAAATTATTTGTTGGCACAAGTAGGAATTGACTTTAAAAATATTTTATTTGTATTACTTGTTTAGTTATACGTTTCAAAAGAAAATACTGAAAACAAAATCAATTTAGTTTGATGTGGGGCACAGCGAAACGTTATGGGGTTTGATTCCCACCTAGAAGGAGTATAAAGGTTTTTTATGTGGTCTCATTTACAAATCTTTATCAGAATTCACACGATGAGACTCGTTCTTTAATCGTATGTCAACTATTATTTTCTATCAAGGATAAGGGGTGTTGTGTATTTAGGATCAAAGGAGGGACGTGTGGCCTCACCCTGAAGTAATACTGCACAGATTTCAGGGTGTAATGTCTGTCTGAATAAAGGGGTTTATTTTGGGAGGAAACCCACACTATGTACGTAATGCATTCCCCTCTATAAACACATTTGGGGGGGAGGGGTCATACCACCCTTGGTAGAGGATGTAAGAGAAATCACAGTGTTGTGAGTATAGGGTTGAGTAAGTAAAACTTACCTACTCTCTGTCGGCGTTGTGAAGACGTTTTAGCCCCTATTTATAAAGTTGCTGTTGTTCGTAAAGTCTAGTTGTTTAAAATTATTCTCTCCTATGCAACGTTAAAAGGTTTATCCTCATATTAACTCTGCTAACTACTTTTAACAATACTACGAAAACAAAAAAAACTTATAATATAGCAGAAGCTTTCACCAACACGATATAATAATTACCTCAAGGATTGCATGAAAGAAACTATTTCTAAGCTGCCTCGGACAGTTTGAAATAAACTGATCCAAGGGTGTAGCGGGAGCATGGGGGGGGGGCAGAAGGATTGAAAGTTTCTTATTAATCTTTTACTAGCTACAACATTATTTCAACTTGGGTATTTTTTTCAATACATGTCATAATAATTATAGTGGATATAAAGAACTCAATTTAAATTATAGCACTAACTATAGTATTATTTTCCTCTAAAATCAGCTGACGGTAACCTGAGAGCAGAATTAAACTCCCTTAAAAGACTTTAGTTTTTGTATTTTCTATTGACAATCCTCAAATATTTGAGCATTTTTAGTCTCTGTGTTAAATTTGCTGTAGTGAAGATTTTAATAAACTATCAAAGAAGAATTTTAAAAATAATTGTCTCTGCAGAACTGTAGTTTTTACTATTTCTTGTGGCTTAATTTTATGTAATATAACACAGAGGCGTAGAACTGCTATCATTGGCCTAGCCATCGTCCTTCAACACCAACTTAAAAATTCTTCGAAGATCACACCTTCTGCGATCTTCGTTCAACTCAACTCAAATACAATACGTTTGACTGAGGTTCTTTCACAGCAGTGACATTCATAGTGGTGACTTCTGGTATTCCACCGCGAGCAAAAAAAGATGGGACCCATCACTTCCTCTACAGTTCCAACGAAGAGAAGACATCCATGGGTGGTATTGACTTCCCTCGGTATTGTGGTCTACAGATTCCATAAACAGAATAATGTATAGATCTACATGCAACGCCATGCCACTTAGTGTAGACACTTTTTACATAAATTGGCAACTTCATCTGTTTTGTATTTCTGGGTATTGTGTAATCACCAGCTTCCCAGTAAACTGTTACTTTAACACTACGTAAGTGAAGAATGTGTATTGAACCCCAAATATAAGTTCAAGTAAAAGACTCCTTGGGTAGGCCTACATAGACTGAAAATCAATTCCAGACCATACAATCTAATGTTGAGTTATAGATTCAATTATTTTTTAAGCTTTCGTTATAATTCACTACGTTCCTGCTGGAATCGATATAAATATAATGTATTCCTAATGACGTCATCTCTACAGCTGGCGCGTTTGTATCCTTGTATCAAAACTGTTTAGGTAGTACAATTCAATTGCAGAGACTACAACGCTAGGAAAGGCAGATTATTAATGCACTCAGCATATTGTATTAATGTAAACTCATCTGTATTAACGTTGATACCTCTGAAGATGGTTACATTATGACTGAAACCCGCATTAAGCAAAATAAACATTTTATTTCTGTTACTAGACGACCTACATTGTTAAGTTAAATAGCTTGGCTAGTCAGAACAATGCACAAGGGTGAATGTTACGAGTTCACTAAAAATCTCACCACACACTAGTTTATCAACAGAGACTAGTTTCTGCGACGATGTCGCTTTCATCAGAGATTGGCTAGCACCGTTTTGAGCTCTATTGTATTTGTTATAAATTCACCACAGTTTTACTCGTTAAAACTCTCTTTTCATGATCTGAGACGTCGGTGTTCTTTATTCTGACATAAATAGGGGCTGTGTTTAATTAAAGAAAACAATTTGTCGAACGACAGGGGAGCAGCGAGTGGGTGATTTGGAGGTTAAAAACCACGCCGAAAGCATTATAAGGTTCGTTTTTAATCTTTTACAGGTTACAAAACCTACTTTGAATTGGGCTGTGTAAGGAAATTTGTATTTATTTCAAATTCTAATGAAAATTTCAAATATTGTTGGTAATTCGTTCAAATATTCTAATATTTCATTAAAATTTAAATAAATAATACCTCCTAACCAAAACTACAACATTTTATTTAAACCCTTTTGTACATTTCAATTGCTATCTTCAGTGAAAATTATTATAAAATAAAATAGGGTCCTTCCTAAACTTTACAGACTCTAAATATTACTACACAACACATGATTTATATTTAATATTCATTGAGTACTTTTGGAATTTTTAATGTATTTCAATTTAAATATACCAAATCTAAGACTCTGGGCCAATGCACCCGTCACAGATGCGTCGGACTTCTATAGTGACACAATCTCCTCTATGAAGCAACGAAGTCACAACAGTGAGCATATTAAGCTTTCCTTTCAAGTTTCACGGCCAATGCTATATATATAACGGACGTTATACCTAGTCACAACGCCACTTATATATCTTCACCGAGTTACTAAGGATCTATCTAGCAGGCAGTGCAGGGCGAGCCGCGAGGGTAGGCCGACTTCCGCCCTAACAGTGTGGGGTCTTTGTTCCGATGTGTTGGCTCCAGCGACCCGCTGCGTAAACCCTCCAGCCTCACCTCGAATCGAGGAGCGTTTTGTTGGTTAGTTGGGGGAATTATTTTATTCGTTTAGGGTTATTCTACCAGCTTCAGCAACTTTATTTACAAGTTCAAGATAAATTTCAAATATTAATTTACTGTGATGTAAGATATAAAACGTTTTAATTGCGTTGAGTATTTGAAAATACATTAAACTAGTTACTGTAAAGGGATTAAAGTTGCACATGAATTATTTTAATTTCAACTCACTAAAATGTTTTAACAACGAACGCATATGAATATGTTTATAAGTGTAATAACTAGAAAATTACATTTTAATAATTTTACAGTTGTGAAAAGTAGAAAATATTATCATAATTCGGTATGTATGTTATCAAAACTCAATGCCCTAGATCTCTGTATGTGACTCCAGTAGAGATTAGGTTTAGCAACCCTGCTAATATGAACAATATTTTTCTCTAACTCTTATTACTAGGTGACCACCATGTCTAATTCCTCCTCCTGGTGATCCCATAAGCTCCCGCTATTCCCAGTACCAGAGAAGCCTTTCCTGTGCCCTACCTTATTTCCTCAACCCGTATTGGTAGATAGCCTTGAAGCTACAATACAAATCACTTATTATCCTTCTTATTACAGGAAGATGTACCAGAGAGACACTTTCTTATAGTTGCAGTAGATAAACGGGTCTATTTCAGGGTATTTCTAATGACGGGTGATATGACCGTTCCTATACCCCAGGGTTTTATCTCCTTGAGATTAATCGAATGTGTTATTATCAGTTCTTCTGGAGTATATATAGTCGAATTAAGTGATGCAATGGTTAAGTTTCGTCACAACCTGAGAAAAACCTGTCGAGAACGCGAATTTCTTTTCAAAACATAAGTTGCAAATTTTAAATTTTTTTTTGTCATTGCTGAGAATGCTTAAAACTTTTAGATGTGTGTGTGTGTGTGTGTGTGTGTGTGTGTGTGTGTGTGTGTGTGTGTGTGTGTGTGTGTGTGTGTGTGTGTGTGTGTGTGTGTGTGTGTGTGTGTGTGCGTGTGTGTGTGTGTATGTGTAAGTGTATGAGTGTAGTTGTGTGTGAGGTAGCTTTTTGACCATTTAATATTTTTTTAAATAACTACCCTTTTTGACAACCCAAACTCGAAACTTGTTTATAATTCTTTCTTTTTGTTTTTCACATTATTTTCTAATAAATGAATTTATAAAATAACAGCGTAGAAATATCATTATTTATTATTATTTTTCTTAAATACAGACAACTAGGATGTACATTATGTTTATTTTACATTATTATTTCAATTAGATCAATAATTTTGGTGTTAATAAAAATGTTCGATTGGGCGTAATAACTTTCAAAAATATGTGTTATAAGGAACGCCGCGTTGAAACGCCCAGCCCACAGTGTGTGTGTGTGTGTGTGTGTGTGTGTTGTGTGAATAACTCTCAACTTGACGTGTTTTATTATAGTAGTACCTACAACCCTGTATTTGCAGTTGGTATGCAAATGTACTTATTACTCCCATATAAAGGCGCGCAGCTGGAATAATATCAACAAGTTACGTGAGTCATGCTAATAGTTTCCATCCAGATAGACTATATGCCCAAGCCTGGTTTAAAACGATAATGTTTTAACATTTATCGGTTGGTATTCATCCCGAATGGGTTTGTTTTAATACCTTCCGTATTATGTTGTTATAGTTATGTAATGAACGTGTTCTTGTGCCAATCACAAAATTACAACACGCTGGTCTTTACATACGGTTTCACCTGAAACCGGACTCAATCAGGATTCGCATTATAATAGCCTATATAGTAAGGCAACATATTGTAAAATCTACTAAGAACAGTTTTAATATCAAATCACGTTGCACATTTTCAATTTTAGATTCCTTGAGACAAACTTAAATGTTTTAATTCTTAATTTCTTTCTTTTGCTCAGTTATAAAAATGTATTTCTTAAATAATGTTAAAACATAAAACACCAGAGGGAAATATTAATTTTTTTCAAGTGGAAAAGGAGGTTCATGTACCATGGCTTCTTCACAGTCTACCGCTAAAAACTTTACCTCTGATATAGGCCTATGTAGACAAGGACGAATTGTTGCACGTAACAAACCGGCTAGTAATACGGTCGTTACCATGGTAACGCTCCACATTGCTGTTACGTCGTTGCCATGCCTCCCGCAAGCAAAATTGTTGTGATAGATAAACGTTCTACACCAGAATGTATTTAATCGTATTCATACATTTCTATCTCAATTAAATTTATTTTCACATTAATGTTTTTAACTTGAATGATGTTTTAAAAATTTATTGTTATTCTTGTGATTGTTGAGTTCACTTGAACATTGTTTTTGTTTATTGTAAATTTTTTTATGTTAACCGAAGCGTGGTTAGTTCTAGCGTTAAATTTTCAGTGGCTTAATTATCCGTGGACCAAGATGATGACATAAGTCATCGAAACGTGTATGTAACGCATTATTTTAAGCGATTTATGTTTACTGTTCTATATTTCTTTTACAGTATTACTTTTAGTTTATTTTCTAGTTCGTAATTGTTTATGTTGTCTTCATTTAAGTTTTTTGTGAACAAACCCGCCTGAGTTTATCTTGTTATGTGGCTTTGTTTGTTAGTAAACGTGTTTTGTGTTGTACACTTCGTGCAAGGTACTTTCCATCAAGATGACCGAGGGTACATTTCGTCTGATTAGTTTTGCCAGTTTATCTGTGACATGCGTCTACAGAAAAGTTTTCTTAGGAAAAGGAACTCTCTATTCTTATATTTCACAACCGCGTATATTCAAGATCTAATCCAATCTTTTTCTTTGGCCTTGAAAACATTAAATATTTTACACTTAGATACTTAAATACTCACGTGTATCAGTGCTAGGCGCTCAGCCGGCTTTCCTTTACTGGTTTCTTCATCCCTGGTATTAATGTTCGTTATATCCACTGACTGAATAAAAATAGACCAAAAATATTATTTTGAAATTAACTTTATCGTCATTTAAATGCTTCGATTTACACTCATAACTTATGCATTTCAGTTGTGTCCACGGAGCACTGAGACCATAAATCTCTGCAGGTATGCGTTTAATTAGCTAATTGTTACGACACTAGCTCGCCTGGGGATTTATACAAGGTCATGGGATCGAAACACGCATCTATCTACATCGGTTTGTCCACCTTTAGCCGAAGATGTAATGCTATACTGTGATAGGATAGTACTGCGATATAAGTCTGTTCAATCCCTCTATTTATTTCACACTCTCCTTATATATATATATATATATATATATATATATATATATATATATATATATATATATATATATATATATATATATTCAAATTCGCAATAGTTAAAATACTTTTTATTCATCCACTCAAGTTTAAATACATTTTTTTAAACTTGTATTGGATGACACGATGTTAATACCTATTTTGTAAATATTCATTAACTAAATATAATTATGTGATTTCAGTTTTATATTAGAGAAAAACGTTTCACAAAAGGGCCAAGGTATGCAATATAGTTATTTCGTCCCATAGTCTTGCTTATGATTTCATAAAACAAATGATTTTATAGGTTATCATTTAGAACAGTTGTTTAACACATATGTTATTTAGTTTAATTATATTAATTGTAATTATTTAATAAAAAGTAACTAAATTTTTTTTTAAAATTGTTCACCAAAGTAAGAATTGACTTTAAGCAAATATCTTTATATTACTTGTTTTATGATACAGTTTCATTCAAGCTATTAGAATTACGAGGTTATAACTTGAACATGTATTGTACGAATAATGGGATTTTTTAAAAAGTTAGAAAGATCTCGCAGAATTTATAATTATTTTTGGGAATGTATAGGGCTGCAAACCCCGCGTTAAGACTCAATGTCCCCCCCCCCTTGCCTACTCCGTGAATCAATATACCGCGAGTTCCACCTTGTCCACATATATACAATATAGAACTAGGAGGATTCTTAAGATAGGCCCCTCTGAAAGCCTAACAGATCTATGAGGCACCTAAATTGAGAGTAAACCGGCTTCTTTTGGGGATCACAACCTTGTGATTGAATGTCAACGGCGACTCCTCCAGACGACAAAAGTGCATTGCAGTGGGTTCTTGGCTACGGTACCCGACGGGAAATAAGAAGGGCGATTAACTTTAAAAAGCTGGATGTTTGCTGCAACAAGAGAGGCTGCCAGTCAGTTCCTCTTCTACCTCAAGTCGGATAAAAACCTCCGTCAAAAAGACATACATACCTCCTGGAAGGCTGCAGCTGTAGACTAGCAATGTGTGAAGCTAACTACAAGTACCATCCTCCGACAAAAGGACATACATACCTCCTGGAGGGCTGCAGCTGTAGGCTAGCAATGTGTGAAGCTAACTACAAGTACCATCCTCCTACAAAAAGACATACACGCCTCGTCTAAGGCTGCAGCTGTAGGCTAGCGATGTGTGAAACTAACTACAAGTACCATCCTCCGACAAAAGGACATACATACCTCCTGGAGGGCTGCAGCTGTAGGCTAGCAATGTGTGAAGCTAACTACAAGCACCATCCTCCTACAAAAGGACATACATACCTCCTGGAAGGCTGCAGCTGTAGGCTAGCAATGTGTGAAGCTTTAAGCCCCATCCTCCGCATTCTTCCAAGAGGATTCCAGGGATACGTTGTCTTCAGGATGAAAACCGAACATGACTATCTACAGAGCCACCTCCACCGGATTGGACTCCCCGATCTGTCTTTTGTGTAACAATAGAGAGGCAACGACCGACCACATGACTGTCTTAGGGAGGAGGAGGTCACAGAGGTATAAGCGTGGCTGGATACCGCGGCGTCTAATGAACCAACAAGCAAGGACGGCTATTGGATTAAAAAAGGAAGATTTATTTGGTTGAAGAAGATTTCTTCACAGAAGAAGAAGGCTGCGTCTAGGTGGCGAGGTTATAGCCTTCTGTAGTATATTTTACACCTACAAAAATAATAATTAATTAACACAAAAAATTCTATTTCGTCAAACATGTCTAGCCATTGTCAGTATCTAACACAACAAAGAACTAGACGCAATTAATAATTTATCTCTTCATACGCGATTCAATGACGAAGTCATAACCGTTGACAAGTCCTAAGCTATAACTTAGAATTAGCTTAGAATTTCGCAGGTATACTCACTGATGATGACTTTGCTATTGAAACGTGTCTAAAAAAGTAATTATTGATTGTGCGCTATTTTTAGGTCTAATTATTATTTTTGCTCACAAGCTATGTGGATCGTAGTAGGTTAAATACACCTTTGTATATTAGTCACTAATGATGACAATATGTTTGTCGAAACAAGTGTGAAGAAAGAAAATACACTTTTTGTTGAGAAATATGAGTATTAGTATTATTTTTAAATAAACAATTACAATTCAGAAAATAATCATTGTTTTCCACTTCCGTTCGCGACGGTAAGGTGACAAACCGGAACAAAACAAGTGACAAAAAAGTGAAACTGTTCTGGAGAAGAAAATGGAACCGTTAAATACTAAAAAGAACTGAATGCACCGTAACCATCAAATTTTAAAACAAACAAAATTACTGTAATTTCAATTTTTAAGAAAATATATTTTGTTCACGTTTGTCGAAACATTGTATGACATAAATATAAATAGATTAACTTGTTAGAGACGAAATGACGTCACAGAAACATTACATCGCCCCATGGCGAAGGAAACATAACGAGACTCAGGAAGTCAGCTGTTGTGCCGGAACTAATAAAGCCCAACAAGTGAGACTTATCGACCGAGCCACAAACAGCTCGCTATAAATATTTGAAATCAAAACAGTGCCAAACGAATCTGTTTGGATTTCACGCAGCTGCGGGGGGCGGACGCACCGCAAATAGATGCAGCCGATCCGGTTCAAGTTGTTGATAACTGTTTCGAAAACGTTAAACAAGTTGCAGTTGTAACGAAAACAAGACGCTTGCGAATAAATTGAAACGACGGCACAGTTGCGCAAACAAGCTATTAGTGTGCATTAGATAGATCGGTTTACTTTATAATGTAAATAAAATTCTTTACATAAAATCAACGTTTCGCAAGTTATTGCTAATGTTGTATTTACCCTAGTTATACGCGTCTGCATCTAATGTTATGAAATAGTTGCAGCAGGCGTAGTCTCGCCTCATTGGTGGGCCTTGTACTGATGCGTATTAAACAGATTACAATACAAATATTGCCAAAACCCCCATACACCACAAAAATAAATAATATTACAAGTTATTTAAGATTAAACCCCTATGGACATTTTGATGACCATATTATCATCTTCAGAGGGTCCTATAACAAAATTACAATCTAGAGTACAATAATTTACAAATTAGACTGACTTATTGTATGCTATTTAACAGAATTATTTAAGGTCTGTTTTTAATTTATTCTTTTTATTTTTATTCATTGTTTTAATGTTTTAACGTTCGTTTACATCCCTGCCACAACTCTCTTGGTCTGCCCGCCTTATACTTGGTATGACTATATCTGCTGGTGTAGTCATTACGTTTAAACCCTCTCTGAAGCTGTTCCACGATGGTAGCGTTACCCTAAACAATTGTAACTTCGGAACACGTTTGACTTCGTTTCCATGGCCTCCTTTATCACACAATGTTTATTGATAGGCTTTCCTTCATTAATTACTTTGATTTTATGTCCCAACATCTCTTATTATATACAAGGCAGCGTCTATTCTCCACAAACCTGTTTCAAATTTTTAAATAAAGTTATAAAGTCTTATATATTTGAAGGTGTGTTATTAGTAGATGTATCCTGGACGCTGAGTAGTCCACCTTAAGTACCAGTCACGCAGGCCTAAACCTCTAAGTATAAGGTTTGATAAAAACACCTTAATAACGATTAGGGGATTATCTCTAATTAGCGCTATTTTGATTACAGTAGAATTTACATGAAAACATGGTAAGTAGTAATATAGTTATCCGTTTATTGTAGTACTTTTATAAAATGAAATTGAAAATATTTCAGACGTGTAATATATATTTAATTAATATTTAATAATTAAAATTATCTCTTTATTACCTTTTAGTAAATGTAAATTTATAATTTTTTAAATTTTTTTAAAAAGTTTTTAGTATAAACTAATATTAATTATAATCTTTATATTATAATATATTATAATAATATCTTATTGTATTATTTAAGTAGGTTGAAAATTTTGCCAACTTACAAGATACCTTGAGTTCGTTCTTGTAACTACAATTTGCTCATAGTTTCATCCGACTAGACGTCATTGAAATACACATAGTATTATTAAATCTATAAAACTTTGTATTTTATCCTCGGTTTTTTCAATATTGTCGCTGTGTTCATTGGTTTAAATACTAAACTCTCCTGCTCGCTTATTGTAGTAATTCTTTATCACGTATTTTTACATGTAGTAATTGTTTTTCACTTATTCTTACAAGTTCTTTTGTCTAATATTATTACACGTTAAAGGAGCTGTATGTCACATATTGTTACAAGTTTTAGTAACAATTTCACATTTACTGTTATAAATTCCTATAAACTGTTTGTCACATATTGTTCCACGTTGTAGTAACTGTATATCACATATTGTTACCCTTTGCAGTAATTGTCTGTCATAATTATTACACCTTTTAGTAACTACAAGGCACATTTTGTTATACGTTTTAGTAACAATTTCCCATTTATTGTTACACATTCCTATAAATTGTATATCACATATTGTTACACGTTTTAGTAACTGCTTTCATATATTGATACACATTTGAGTAACTTTTTACCGCATATTGTTACCCATTGTAGTAACTGTATGTCTCATTGTTACACCTAGTAGTAACTGTATGTCCCACATTGTTACACAATGTAGTAACTGTTTGTCACACATTAGTACACGTTTTAGTAACTGTATGTCACATATTGTTACACGCTGTAGTAACTGTTTGTCACATATTGTTACAAGCTGTAGTAACTGTATGTCACATATTGTTACACGCTGTAGTAACTGTATGTCACATATTGTTACACGCTGTAGTAACTGTATGTCACATATTGTTACACAATGTAGTAACTGTATGTTACATATTGTTACATTATGTAGTAACTGTATGTCAAATATTGTTTCAAGCTGTAGTAACTGTATGTCACATATTGTTACAAGTTGTAACAGATAGTCACATTTTGTTACACCTTTTAGTAACTGTTTTCACATATTGTTACAAATTCTTATTAACTGTTATTAGGAATAGCGTAACATTTTAATCTGATTACTAAATGTATTCATTTTAAACCGCGTCTCCATTCGATTTACCTTTTCCAAACATGCATTTCCTCTTTAAAACCCGTGGCTGTACAATTCGATTGAGAGTAAGAAAATTGTCGACAATTGAAATATCAACTCAGTAGCCGAAGACAATATTGTTGGTAGTTTGTAAAATCGTTTGTAGGAACGCTACCTTTCAAGAAAAGTAAGTGAGAAATGGAAGGGGGAATGTTTGCCTATAAATTGGTTTTATCTGTATTAAACATTTTCTTTTTTAATTATATTTTAAGATTAAAACTTCCTTAAGTTATTTATCAAATGTAATTTCATCCAGATTTTTCCACCCAAAGGCCGAGATGCATTGCACAACAATGTAGGCCCTACAGCGTCCCTCCCTCTTCTATCGCCTCTTTCTTTTTTACAATGTAACCAATACAATTTAACGCTGTCTATCATCTGACACATACTCTCCCTAATTACGACCCATCAATCTTTTACCAGTTGGCTCTTATACCTACACCGATATAGTATCTTCCTCGTGGCCAATATCATTACGCTGTCTTTCAAATATTCTATCAATCGCTTTGCATCTCTTCTTCTACACGTTTTATGTTTACAACCTTCTCTTAAGGTTATTACGTTACGGGTTCCCAGTTTTAACTGCCTTCAATTTGCCTACTCTGCGCTGGTTTGTTCTGTTTGGGTGTGCACTGTATTTATACTTGTTCTACCAAGTTTAGCACTATGTGTGTTGTCTAAATTACAGATTTTTTTGGTAACGATTAATTACAGCAAGTACGTTTAGAATACTTACATAAATAAATTATATATATATATGCATGCATGTATACATATACATATATATTTAAATGTATACAATGGTTAAAAAAATTATTAGTGTGTTAATGTACTGTATTACATTTTTTTAAAAGTATTGTATACATTCTGCTTTTTCCAAAAGGGTTCTTTTTCGTTTTTAAAGGTTCCCATTTATTGTCGTTTATCTCCCGGTAAAGCACAAAACCCTCGTAAAACGTCTAAAGGCCCAAATCAAACTACACGATATTTTATTTTATAAATGGAGTAGAGTTTCACGTTATATCACGAGATATTTAGTATGACTCCTTGAAAGATTATTGAATAAAGTCTAAAAACCGCAATATTCTTACATTTTGTATTTCTATATAAGCACATCTTTTTAAATTTAATAATGGCATAGGGTTTATAGACTTCCTAAACTCTAAACATGAACAAGTGTTTCTTTTAGCATGAGCAAAAATACCACTTTTATCAAAATATTACCTTAGCTAATCCTTCTTAGAATTCCTCTCTTAGCCCGTGTTTCATTTGATTCATGTATTTAAACCTTCCCATCCGTTCAGTAAAATCTTTCCAAATTGGCGCGTTAAATTCTCCTTATCTCTTTACCTTCTGCAGCTTTTATTTAGCTTATAATCCCTATAACCCTATAATACCATAACTCTATAACCCTCTTACACGTCATGCACGCATATCAAGTCACATAAATCATTCTCTTCTTAACAAAAATCATAAGCAATAAACAATAATAAACGGTTAAAATACCTCTTCACAACTCCCTTTCCTGAGTTAAACCTATGTTTTTTTTGTTTTTATTTACAATTAGCGTCCGATTTTATTCGGATTTACTGGAGCACAGTAAATATTTATTTCAGAATATCGAACCGCCTGACGCATGGACTAGACTCGAATAAATATTGGCTACACGCTGTTGCGTTGTGCTCTAAATATACATTTCGAAGCAACGGTCCTGTTTTTTTTTTTTTTTTTTTTTTTTTTTTTAAGTCGTAAAATTCTATTTTAAAAGCAAAAGTGTTCGTTTATTGTAAATTACGTTTTTTAGTGGGAACAAAATCAATTTTCTGATTCGAGCGTGCAATAGACATGTTATAAACCTCGCATCCGGGAATAAAAAGCATATTTCGTATTGTTGACGAAAGAATATGGGAGAAAATATTAGAAAGTGTTAGAAACCCTGAAACATCGTGTAGCAGGAGAAAAATCTTCTCATAACAAAGAAATTAACTAGAAATCTTACACATCAACAAAAAAGGACCACATCGCACCACATTAGAACAATATGAAATTTATAACACACAAAAAAATACAAAGAACAAACATATTAAACGAACAAATCAAATACAAATCAAACCTACTCGTTGATACTATCGAAAACCTGCCTTTAAAACCGTCACCGCTTAACCTAACAACTCCAAGCGAAAGACACAAAGATAAAGATCGGCACAAGCGATCGAAAACGTTCTGTCTCAGTGAGATTTTTACAAATTTACAAAATTTAAAGTTCGGATGGTCATAAACTAATGTTAAAGTGTTTAACTAAGTTTCACCAAACGTAATGGACTACAAAATTCAAGATTTTAGCAAAGACGTTTAGAATAACATGTTCAGAAGAAAACAGCTGGGGAAAACGTTTGTGTAGCATTATTCCATAGGGCAGGGAAAATTAAATTATTGGAAACGTGGTTCATGATAAAAATGATTAAGTTAAACTATAGGAACTGGTGAGAAATAACGAGATTTTAGCGAGGTTTTAAAATGGAGGAAATCTAATGAGTCCTCAGGAAGTGGTATTCTGATCTAATCATGACAGAGGATATGATAAAAGAACACAAGCAAAAGGAAGTTCGGAATGCTGAACTCAACTAATTTATTAACTGACTACCGATGATAATGATAATGATGATTTTGTGGCATAAGACAGAATATGGTATGTTGGTGAATTTGCTATTTGTAATATGGTATGTTACTTGCTATTTGTTTCTCTATTCGGTTATCTTAAGGATGACATTTCCGTTACTAAAAACATACAATAATACAACAAAAATCTATTAGCTAAAAGTAACCACTTTGTTAAAAACAATTTTCAAACCTAAATGTATTTTCAGTAGAATTTAACAAATGGACGTGGCTAGAGGCCGAGGCTCTCTTTCCAGCTTAGTTTGAGGGATTTCCTGATTGGCCAGTATGACCGCTACAAACCTAAATGTATTTTCAGTAGAATTTAACAAATGGACGTGGCTAGAGGCCGAGGCTCTCTTTCCAGCTTAGTTTGAGGGATTTCCTAATTGGCCAGTATGACCGCTACAAACCTAAATGTATTTTCAGTAGAATTTAACAAATGGACGTGGCTAGAGGCCGAGGCTCTCTTTTCAGCCTAGTTTGAGGGATTTCCTGATTGGCCAGTACGGCCGCTAAGCGGAGAAGTGGCGATACTAAGTTTTCTTTATCCCCAGTTTAGTTTTGACCTTCTGATGATGCCAACTTTGTTGTCGAAAATGTACTAATTTTAATAACATTTTTGTACCTAATAGTTTTGTATTTTTATATACTGTAAAATAGTTTCTGCTACATTGTTTGACATTAAGAAGGCCTGTGGATTGGTTCTTGGTAACTACACCCTCACAGGAAAGTTGTTGTATTGGGTTATATTTTCTTTCAATCTTTAAAGGTAGCCTATATTTCAATTACGTAATGAATTATTACATTTTGAGATAAACGTCTGTTTTTATAACAAATACTAGAAAGAACACCAATACCACAAAAATAATCAAAAATAACATATAAAACAATTTACTTAAGATTAAACTCTTATGGACATTTCGATGACCATGTCATCATCATCGAGGGTCTTATTACAAATTTAAAATCTAGCAAACAAGAAGTTACAAACTAGAGTGATCCTAATCATAAGTAAGTAATCTTAAGTAACTTGTTTTATTTGTTATTTCTTATTATTTTTGTGGTATTATGTGTATTCATTCCAATATTGTCATTGTAATATATATTGTACCGCTGTGCTCTTCATATTGTATGTCTGTCATAATCTTGTGGTATAACGGTTATATGACAGTGTTTCAAGGTTTTTATGCATAACAGATATAATTTATTGTTATAATTTAGTAATTGTAATTTACGCTTTCAAAACGACTAGTATTTCATTTTTCTTCAACTCCAGAGTTCCCAACAGTCATTTTCCCTTAAATAATTTATATTTTCATCGTTTATATTGTTCTTCTCTATTGCCTTTTTCTTTATCTCCGACTTTAGAAAGTCTCCTTCATTCTTATTGTAAACTTTACTAACCCCACCAGAACTATCAAAAAGTCTATAATAATATACGAATCCTTTACAAATATGGTTAATAGACAACTTTAAATGGATCCAGTAGACATTATGCAGTATTTAATGAAAACTTTTGTGATCTTCTTAAAGCTGGGCAATACGTTGTTTTTCTCAATACGACTCGTTTAACAGTAATAATCGATCCTTTCTGTATTGTTCAGTCTTTCTTCTCTAACTTTATTTACTTTTGTTTGTGATACTTTCAGTTACTTTGAATATAGAACTTTTTTAATTAGATTTCCTCTGAAAGGGATTTAAATTATTTTTCTAATGTTATAATCTAGTTTTTTTGCACTCGTAAGCATCCAGAGATGCTTACACTCCACAAATGTTTCTCTGTAAGCATCCAGGTTTCTTATACTTCTTCGGCGTCTTCTCTTAGCCATTTGCAGTCACTAAGGTGTATTGATGAGGCACTTGCTTGTTGAACTTCTCTCTTCGTTTCAGATCATTCAAGTCTTTACTTCTCGATGCATTGCTCATCAGCTGTGTACGTTTCGCACTAGGGTGTTATGTCACAGTTTCTCCGGAGATTTTCAAATTTTGCTTAGCAAAACTAGAATAAATAACATACAAAATTATAAACACCGGCTGACATTTGTAAATATATTTTCATTATATATTGCCTGTGAATATTTTTAAAGCCAGAATACAAATGTATATGGAAAATGCACAGGAAATTTATAAAAAAGTTTAAAACATTTTAGATCTGTTGGAATTTGTTGTTGGGGGTCTCCGAATCTTTCAAGATAAAAAAAACTTTACACTACTTGATGTCAACAAGGTTAAAAATGCAAGTAATGTTTGGTAAATGTACTTTTTCGATGATACTCACGCCCTCATCAGGTAGACGACCAGGAAGCTTTGAGATTTGAATGGCGCCTACTCTAAAGACTAGAATTCAAATAAGCGATAAAACTGTATAAGCTTTTTGCCCACTTGATATGTTTTTATTTCGTGTTGTGATATATTCGCATGCTCCATTGAGCGAAAGAAGGAGTTTTATTGTGGTAGGGGAGTACATTTTGGTTGTGTAAGTACGCGCTATGTAATAAGTGCATAGCAAAAATTAGGTCATTATCCTTTTTCAGTATTTTTGCCATATATATATATATATATATATATATATATATATATATATATATATATATAGGCTATTCAAATACAAGAATATTTATTAATATATATCCAAAGCTTTTCGTTGATTATGACTATTGTAATTTTCATTCCTGATGATATTGGTACTGTTTACCAACGAAAAGCTTTGGATATAAATTAATAAATATTCTTGTATTTGAATAACCTATGTTGTTTAAAATTATTAAACAAGAAAACATATTTTATATATATATATATATTCTGACACGTATCCCTTCACGGATGGAAATATATGATGAATAGTTATTATCTGGAGTACATCCGTAAAATTCTACAGTTCTCGCTCGTCAACTGTTGTTGGGTTCACCTCGTCAGTATTAGATAAGATTCTAGCATAACGTCGGAACTGCGATTTTATGCACTGCAGAATGAACGGATGTACTCCAGATAATAACTATTCACCATGTATATATATATATATATATATATATATATATATATATATATATATATATATAAACGCAAACACATAATTATTATTATATACACATTTCAAAATATATATTTAATAATAAAATATATTCATATGATATGCATTAAAACATATTCTATATTAATATAGTATACGTAATAATATATAACAGAGGGAACATGGATTTGGATGAGGTGGGTGCCGGCGAATTTCACATAGTCTCCAACGGACCGTCCGGATGTGGGTCCACCGAACTGACTTTACATCAGTAGCTGTATTAGTCTAAAAAAAAAATTGTATTTTTGTTATAATATAGCGTTGTAATTATAAGATGCTATTGTATTTGTGTAAAAAAAAAAATAATAAAAAAATAATAAATAAATAAATAAAAAAATTAATATTAATGTCGCAAGCACTTCTGCTTGCGACTCTTTTTAAAAACATCTTCCTATGACCTTGACATACTAACCAACTACTTATCCCCAAAACTATAACACAAGTATGTCGTCGTCATCATCTATACAAGTTCCCAATGACGTTTTACGCGAGGAACCTATATCAATAAATTAACATGCTTTTACATTTTTTTAACCAGTAAAGATCTGGAGAACAAACAGAGAAGTCACCGTTCAGTCTTTGCGACTGACACATTTATAGCGAAAATAATCCCATCACCTCGTAACGGATTTCAACCGTACACACGCGACGCTATAGTAAAAATATAGGTCAGCAACGAACTGGGTACAGAATATAATACACACATTCTCTAGGTAAACAACGGTTTTTACATTACCCCCCAACATGTCCGAACATGCTTCTAATTACATCACACAACAGCCAACACGCATATCACCAACCAACCCATACTACCTCACCTAACGGTCTTTAACGGAAAATTAACGTATTTCTAAAAAAAACACCTGCCACATACACCCACGCACAACCGCGCACAACCGCGCACATTCCAGACCTCATACCATTCACCTCACCCTCCAATAATCGCTGAAACCAACCCCTCATACCCCACCTAACCGTTTTTAACGGAAAAGTAACGTATTTTCCATCAAAACCACCTGTTGGGCTGAAACTGTGGTTTTGCCATCTACTTATATATATTAATAAATAAACATATATCAAATACAAGAACTGTTTTTCCTTGACTATGTTACAAAAAAACGTATCACCATGTTTAATAGATACATACACACACACACACACACACACACATATATATATATATATATATATATATATATTGTTTGTGTGTATTTGCGAGTGTGTTCATGTGCGCTAATATGGAAAAGAAAAGTAACTAGTGTTCCTAAGTATTTTTTGTTGTTTTTCCTGTTTATACAAAAATCAGCTCTTATTTCTTGACCCATAGAAACATTTCCGCTAATATCTAAATCGTTGACTTTAAAAGTGCCCATTAATCAAAACTCTAAAAAAATCATCTCTTCAATAGTAATGTTTATGTGTCTTAAAACACTGCACACAGCGTGTATTCCATATTGCAATGAACTCCGAGCTTATAATTTTTTATTTATTTTTAATATTTTTATTATTCTATATTACAAAATTTGTTTTGTATGAGGGAGGGGTGATCTAATGTATGCCGAGGAGGAGAATAAGGGGGGATTTAATAGAATTCCCGCCCTTGTCTGAGTGAATACATTTGCTACACCCCTCCCCTCACCTTCTGCTCAGAGTGACGGGTTTTGCTGGATTCACTTCTTGATAGATTGCTTGGCAAGCAGGCTTCATCAGGTTTTAATTCAACTCGGAATTCCAATCAAATTGGGAGAAGAATCTCCGCTGGAAAACGCTATGTTTGATAACTGATTTGTTTTTTAGAAAAATTACTATAAATATTGAAAAGAAACGAATTATTTCAGTAGAGGCATATCCGAATTTTCCAAAAGATAATAATAGAATATTTTATTGAGTGTTAAATTACTCTTACAATTTTCAGGCGATAAAATAAATTAGTTTAATACTTTAAGCGTTTGTAAGCTTCTGTTGTCGTATACAATTTTACAAAAACGAATTTACTTGTATTTTGTACTTTCTTGTTTTATTTTCTTCTGTGTTTAACAAAACAAAATAGAGATTTATGGCTCGCGTTTGAGTAAAGATATATCGAGTGAACTAAATCCACCACATTATAAGATTTAGGCTTAGCATTTGAATCAAAACTTTTTGTTTGCGATGATTAGATCCCTTGCAAATCCGTTTATTTATTTCCTACCACTAGTTCACAGTGTATATATGTATAAAAGTATGTATGTACCTTTGTATATTTAGTGTTCAAATTGTCAATAGTTAATCAAATATTTTTTATTCATCCACTCAAGTTCAAATACATTTTTTTTTTTTTTTTTTTTTTTTTTGTAGTGGATGACACGATGTTGATACAGTTTTTTTCCATGTTAATAATGAATTAATTTCTAGTTTTTATAGGCGAAAAACTTTGTTATATAGGCCTAATTTTGTTTCGGTTCGATTAGAAATTAACTTTAAGATGTGTTTTTTTTAATATTACTTGTTTTAGTATTAATCCCAAAATTGTTCGTCTCACAAGTGACTTCAAAGACACGATAGCGGAGAACGTGAGTTAGGCTTTCATTTAAACACGTCTCTAGCTCGATGTGTCGCAAATGTTGTGAACCATGTAGCGCTTTGCTCTGATTGCTTGATAGCCATCTGTGCTACGCTGAGCCCAATCATGATGATAATCTTTGTTATGCAGGGTTACTCTGAACACGAAGACAATGTCGAGTGCAAGGTAGTGAAACTGCAATCGGGTTGGAAACAGTTCTTAAGACGATGACTTGAAAGCTGTACATAGCAACAGCGGTATGTAGTTACTGCTTGATTGGAATTTGAGTGATGGACAGAACAACTATACTAGCTTTGGCGAAAATATTGTCTTTGCTGGCAACACCTCACCCTTGTTTTTTCACACACCTATTCTCTAACCCTGTTCTCTCGATAAAACCTCATTGCAAGTGTGGGACCTGCACTATTATTAGTGGTTTGGCTTTATGTGGACCTTTTTGGGTGGATAGAAAAACTGTACTAGTCTTGCCAGAAACATTGTCTTAACAGGGCAACAGAGGTGCGACACTACCAACTACTATGCAATATAATCAAAAATATTTGCTTAAGCGCCTCAGAAAATAGACTCCTGATTAGTGAACAATCCAGAAACTTCAGAGTCTTATAAATCTAATCAAATGAAGTGACTGCAAGCAATTAACATTATATTCCATCACAATGGAGCATTATAAATTAATGCATGAATAAAAGTATTCTGTGCGAGTCGAATAACTTACATCCTACTTCTGGGAGACCGCCAAGGAATAGCGTCCCTGATCGGTCCTTTTAGTTTATCGTTTTAAATTGTTCCTGAAACAAGCAATAAATTTTCATCTCCTTCCTAATGTGTAAATTTTGAATTGTCAGATTTTATTTGCGGCGTAGTTTCAATGGAGTTTATTTTTTCTAATTTACAACTCCTTTGGTTATATGAGTTACAATTTCATAGGTTGTATGAGTTACAACTTTAGGTTATATGAGTTACAACTCTTTAGGTTACATGGATTACAAGTCCTTAGGTTATATAGCCTAAGTTACAAGTCCTTAAATTATATGGATTACAAGCCCTTAGGTTATATAGCCTAAGTTACAAGTCCTCAAATTATATGGATTACAAGCCCTTAGGTTAGATAGCCTAAGTTACAAGTCCTTAAATTATATGGATTACAAGCCCTTAGGTTATATAGCCTAAGTTACAAGTCCTTAAATTATATGGATTACAAGTCCTTAGGTTATATAGCCTAAGTTACAAGTCCTTAAATTATATGGATTACAAATCCTTAGGTTATATAGCCTGTAAGTTACAAGTCCTTAAATTATATGGATTACAAGCCCTTAGGTTATTTGAGTTACAATTCCTTAGGTCATATGGATTACAAGTTCTTATGTTATATGGATTACACGTCCTTGGATTATATGGGTTATAAGTCCTTAGGTTATATGGATTACAACTCCTTCGGTTATATGGATTACACGTCCTTGGATTATATGGGTTATAAGTCCTTAGGTTATATGGATTACAACTCCTTCGGTTATATGGATTACAAGTCATTGGGTTATATGGGTTATATGTCCTTACGTTGTATGGGGTTTTACCTCCACTATTAAGAAACCACAGATTTAATTTTATTCAATATAGCTGTGTACATGTTTAGTTCATCTGGGATTTATCTCATACTTATGAGTACAAAAATGTATTTAATATGTAACCATAAGTTACTTAGTAAGTTTTAATAGTTTTATTATTAAAAAGATCTATTTAGACTACTTTTAAATTTTCCAGTTTTATTTGTTAGTAAACTAAACCCTAAATATTTCCTATGTATTTATTTTAATGCTTTAGATTCTCCTTTTTAAGGTTACAAGGAATGTTTTTTTTTTTTTAGTTGTAGATGGGTTGCATTTTATTGTTATTTATTGTACATTTTTTAATCTATTGCATTGAAAAGGATTATTCGGCTATGACTTGAATATTAATGAAAATTTGACAAGTAAATACAAATTTCTAAAAATGAATTTGTCTCGTGGTGCTTTACGCCAGAAGCACCGCTAATATTTATTCTATTTTGTAAATATTCTGAGCGTGTGGAAATAATTCACACAACATCATTTGCCCTCTATTACTGGAGTATATTTTTTAAATTCATTAAAAACAAACTACAGTATCGAAAGGAAATTATGTTGATAAGAAAACATTTATTAAGAGTTATAGGTTAACCATGAAAAGAGTTTTTCTGTGTTAACTAAAACTTCTGCATTTTTCAGGTCGTACAACTTTATACTGACACCCAAGACCAGGTGTCCTCACTTGGCCACACAGTAGAATAAGGTAAGGTATTTACTTTAATATATGAAATGTTACTGCAAAGATAGAGAGATCTTGTCTTTTGTACGGATAAATAGTTTTTAGGGCAAATAAACCTTGCTACACTCTTTTACGAGAATTATTAATATTTATGTAAATATTTTGCAAACACAATTATAGAAATGAATATGCCTACATTCGTTTTAATATACAAAGAACAAATCCCACAAAGTCGACATTTATTCAACACACACCTCTGTCCAGATAAACTCTAATAATAAGTGGATCATTTTTCCATCCCCTAGGCTTTCCTTATTCACTCCATTTAAAAATTCTCAAAGCCAAATTCTGCTTGCTTTATCAGTTTATTGGAAATTTTCATTTGACAACAATAGCTGGTCTTATTCCCGAAAACGTGCATCAGTTTATTGGAAATTTTCATTTGACAATAGCTGGTCTTATTCCCGAAAACGTGCATCAGTTTATTGGAAATTTTCATTTGACAACAATAGCTGGTCTTATTCCCGAAAACGTGCATCAGTTTATTGGAAATTTTCATTTGACAATAGCTGGTCTTATTCCCGAAAACGTGCATCAGTTTATTGGAAATTTTTATTTGACAACAATAGCTGGCCTTATTCCCGAAAACGTGCATCAGTTTATTGGAAATTTTTATTTGACAACAATAGCTGGTCTTATTCCCGAAAACGTGCATCACTTTATTGGAAATTTTCATTTGACAATAGCTGGTCTTATTCCCGAAAACGTGCATCAGTTTATTGGAAATTTTTATTTGACAACAATAGCTGGTCTTATTCCCGAAAACGTGCATCAGTTTATTGGAAATTTTCATTTGACAATAGCTGGTCTTATTCCCGAAAACGTGCATCAGTTTATTGGAAATTTTCATTTGACAACAATAGCTGGTCTTATTCCCGAAAACGTGCATCAGTTTATTGGAAATTTTCATTTGACAATAGCTGGTCTTATTCCCGAAAACGTGCATCGGTTTATTGGAAATTTTCATTTGACAACAATAGCTGGCCTTATTCCCGAAAACGTGCATCGGTTTATTGGAAATTTTCATTTGACAACAATAGCTGGTCTTATTCCCGAAAACGTGCATCAGTTTATTGGAAATTTTTATTTGACAACAATAGCTGGTCTTATTCCCGAAAACGTGCATCGGTTTATTGGAAATTTTCATTTGACAACAATAGCTGGCCTTATTCCCGAAAACGTGCATCGGTTTATTGGAAATTTTTATTTGACAACAATAGCTGGTCTTATTCCCGAAAACGTGCATCAGTTTATTGGAAATTTTCATTTGACAATAGCTGGTCTTATTCCCGAAAACGTGCATCAGTTTATTGGAAATTTTCATTTGACAACAATAGCTGGTCTTATTCCCGAAAACGTGCATCCGTTTATTGGAAATTTTCATTTGACAATAGCTGGTCTTATTACCGAATACGTGCGAAACTTACATCATTATAAAAATTGTATTAAATGGTAAATAAACGTTAAAACAGAAGTTTTTAATTAAAAACCTAAAATGAAGTCCGCATCGCTTTAACGTAAAAAACGTTTGAGCCTTTGTTTTGCGTGATCTTGGAAAACTGCCCAGATATTTCTAATATTTTTTTTTTAACAGGAGACGGGTAAATAATCTACACCGATGCTACAGTGTATCCCACATAAAACCCAACCCACGTGGGTCCCAACCTTATATTGTTAAGTATTGAAATAACAATAAGGTATGTGTTAAGTTAATGTATTTTTTATTTATAATCAAAATGTTATTTACAAATATTCCATTAACTTAAATTTAGATTAAATGTCGGAAGTGGGCACTATCTTCTTATAGAAGCTTTAATCCTTTTTTAGTGTTCCTTGTATCTTTAGTGGACGTTTGTCGTTGGATATTTATTACAACTTTTCCAACATTGAACTTCAGTTGACCTGGTGATTGTTGATGTGGAATATTACTTTGAGCCATAAAGGAAACAATCCGCCGCAGTCAAATCAGGATTGGTGGCCGCAAGCCTCGATAGATAACACGATTTCCGTAACAAAACGGAAAGTTGAACATGGTTAGTCAGATGTCATACCCTCATGTTGTAGCCAGCTGCATCTATATCGTCTTCCTATTCCAAGAGGGCAATGAACTGAAATAAAATATTCTGATATCGATCTACAATAACGCTGTGCTCCATAACAAGTAATATAAACAAAACATTTTTAAAGTCAACTATTACGCAGATCAACAAAGAAAAATAAATGTTTTAGCTACTTTCTATTACATAATTACAATTTATATAAATAAATTAACATAACCTATGCGTTAAAACAGCTGTTTCACAATAGCTGTAATCAATCACATGAAACCAGCTGTTTTACAAAATCGTATGTTATTACTTATTTTATGGCAAATGTAACGAAAATAACTATATTGCATAACTTGCACCTTCAGTGAAAACGTTTTATCCCATATAAAACTAAATTATTTCAATAACTAAACTATTGAATTAATATTTTTAAGAACTATATTAACATCAAGTGTCATCCACTACTAGTAAAAAAAAAAAATTATTTTTACTTGAGTGGATGAATAAAAGTATTTTGAACATTGAAAATTAGAACTATATATATGTACGTATATATATATATATATATATATATATATATATATATATATATATATACGTAAAGAACTAATTCAAAATACGAATACAAGAATTATAATTGAATTTACAATTCATTGTAAATTGTAAATTCAATTATAATTCTTGTATTTGTATTTTGACTTAGTTCTTTATTAATTCACAAGAATACATATACCATTTGAACTCGTTGAACGACAAGAGTGACAACAATGCTCTTCCTCACGCCGGTTGGCTTCCAACATCAAACATGATACAATAGAAATCAATGGATTCTTTGTAATAAAAGCTAAAATCTAATTATCAAATGTAAATTAATGGTTGGTCAGAAATGACCAGTTTTAATAAAAAAAAAAAAAATAAAAAAAAAAAAAAAAAAAAAAAAAAAAAAAAGAATACATATTGCGATATTTATATATATAATATGTTTTCTTGTTTAACAATTTAAAACAACATAGGTTATTCAAATACAAGAATATTATTTATTTATATTCAAAGCTTTTCGTTGGTAAACAGTAGCAACATCATCAAGAATGAAAAATACAATCTATTTTATTTCATCTATCTATATTATATATCTATTTTATTACAATCTAATGTATTTTTCATTTCTGATGATGTTGGTACTGTTTACCAACGAAAAGCTTTGAATATAAATAAATAATATTCTTGTAGGAATATTGAAGGAATTTAAAAATGGTGGACAGAAATATTTTCCGCAATATCGGGCTAAAATGCTCAACTTATACGGTTCCGATAGTTTTTATAATAGGCTTGGGTATTTTTCCCACTCCAAATTCTATTTTGGCTGTTTATTTGGCGGTAGAGTGCGTTATTTATAATATTGAAGATACTCTTGTGTTAACACAGTACAAACAAAAGAAAACAATAATCAGATATCAACTTCAGACTGCCCGAATAATATTTCTAGTTACTACTAAATAAAGTTATATTGGTTTGTTTATAATAGGCCTATAAACCCTACAATGCCAAACTATTGTTTTATTTTAAGAAAATTTCTTTAACTTTTGTTGTATAGCGTGCACTCCTAACGTCTTGCTGCAAGCTCCCGCCTGGCAACGGTTCCTCAGGGCTTTATGTATTTATTCGTCCGTCTAACGGTTATAAACTATTAACCGTGCTGAAACCCAGGTTCGACATTAAATCCGAAACGCCTTTTTATACACCCCTATTAAGCTCACTCTTGTGCGACATATTTAACCGCTTGAATATATTAACGGCGTGCAGGCTATCGTGCGACCATAAAGATTCTTTTCCCGTTTTTGAGGGTTATTAGACGGATTTTATAGTTATTCCTGGCCGTCTATTAATACTTCGCTGAAATAAATTTCACACACTTTGACTTCGCATTGAGAGTCGTTAACCTTGGGACATCTCCAGTTCGCGAAAACAGTATCACATAATCCAATTTATTTTTACCTTTTAGTTACGCAATAAAGTTAGATTTTTATTTAAATTAATTCCAACTGTTAGTTCACATTCTTCCTATATATATCTTGTTCAAATTTTCAATCGTTAATAAAATACTTTTTATTCCTTCACTCAAGTTAAAATACATTTAAAACAAAATTTAATTAATTAATTTTTGTTTTATATGGGAGGAAAACATTTCACAAAAGGGCAAAGTATGCAATATAGTTATTTCGTCCTGTTTGGCTTAAAGTTATGTGATAGCATGTGATTTGATAAAACAGCTGATTTTTTGTTATAGGTCATGTGATATGACAGCTGTTTGAACGCATAGGCTATGTTACTTTATTGATATTAATTTTAATTATTTAATAGGACCTATCTAAAATAAAAGTTTTCTTTGTTGGCCCAAATAGGAATTGAACTTGAATTTTCTTGTTTTTATCACTTGTTTTATTTTAATTTTGTTCAAAGTTACGTCATTTCCGCATAATATAGAATTATATTCCAGTTCCTTTGTTTTAATCTTTAGTTTACGTTGCCTTGGAAATGTGTTGGCTTACATTATATTACTGTTATCCTTTCACAATTGATTTTACATTTAATTCAGATAAAACTTTAAAATATTGGAAACTAATAATATATTTATAATATTCAAAAAGTTATATTATTCTATATTTTATAATTTATAAGTAACAATTTATAAACAAATATTATATATAAATAATATTCGAGTTGGCTTGTGAGTGAAAGTTATAATTAAAGAATAAAAATATGGTACAACTCACAAATATACAATTTTTTATTTCATACCCGTTTCAACGAATAATTTGTCGTCATCCTCAGTGAAGATACACAAATCAAATTAACTAATATATATATATATATATATATATATATATATATATATATATATTAAATATAACCTATAAAGTTTTCTATTAACTTTATAGGTTGTGTTTAATATATATATATATATATATATATATATATATATATATATATATATATATATATATATATATATATATATTAGTTAATTTGATTTGTGTGTCTTCACCGAGGATAACGACAAATTAGTCGTTGAAACGCGTATGAAATAAAAAATTGTATATTTGTGAGCTGTACCATATTTTTATTCTTTAATTATAAATATTATATAGCCAGCTTTTCGCTTGAAAAAAACGAAGTAACGTTCAGGGCTTGTTACTCGCGTGAAAATAATGAAAAAAATACTTAAAAAGATGTTTCTGAGAAGCTTCCTTAGCGAGTTACAGCTGGTGAAATATTTCGCCGGGATTCCAGTTCCTCGTTGTAATGAAACCATACTAAAATTTGCAGGGCGTTGATTGAGGTGTAAAATTTACAGGATTTTATGGTACATGAACTGCCCCAGACCAGTAGCTACAATAATATTAAAGGTAGATATGCAATATCAAGAGTCTAATGCTACAGTATATTACAATAAAAATATTGGCACAAACTTCAATACCACAAAAATAACTATAATTACAAGATATGTAATATTAAAACCTAATTTACATTTCGATGATCGTGTCACCATCATAGAGTCCTATTACAAAGTTACAATCTATAATACAATAGTTTACAAACTATACTGACTTATGACTAGATCAAGGTCGGGCTAGTTTTGTAAATTATAGTATTCTAGATCGTAATTTTGTAATACCACCCTCTGACGATGATGATGGCAGGGTCATTGAGGTGTACGTAAGGGTTTAATCTTAGGTAACTTGTAATAGTTATGTTTTATTATTTTAGTGGTATTTGGGTTTCTTCCAATATTTTTATTGAGGGGAGCCCTATCTGTCGAAATACGAAAACCACTATATCGAAAAATATGTTACTTTTAGGTTTGACGTACGTTAACTTTATTGAATGATAAACAAATACGTACAATATGTGAACAACGCCTGTAGAGAAATAAATTCTGAAAAGAATTATGAGAAATAAGCCAACAACAGACACTGGCTTTAAAAAAGCAAATTTTTAAAATTAATGCTTCCACTAGTTCTTGGTAAACCTAACCAAAGAGCAATTCCCTTCGTACTTATGTCTGTGCTACGTTAAATATACTGAATCTTTATATGTTACTTAAGAATATGATGATTTGGTTGGCATTCAATAAAACACGATCGTTTTTAAATGGAACTTTCGTCTATTTTTTCCCTAACGAAAACCACTTTTGGTTATCATCGCCAATCTTATGTAGTGACTAATGAGAAATGTTTCAAGTAAAATCAAAAATTACAAAAACATCAAATAAATATAAAACAACAATACATTAATAGTATTAAAACATAACAATAAATATGTAACGATAAATATATACCAATATTGCAATAACTAACAATTTAACAATAGATAAATACTATTATTAAATCTATAACAATAAAGTTTAATAATTAATAAGTAACGAAAATAAATATTAATAAATGAAATAAAAATAGGTTTTTAGCAATAAATAAACATCTATACACAGAAACATAAATATACTGTAAATGATTTGCATTTTATAAAAATTTAAATTTTGAAGAATCCTATTCTTTCTGCGGATTTCTACGAAATCATTTTGATCAGTGTATCAGTGATTCCAGACAAATAGGTCGGTCCCAACCAATTTGTTTGTATTATAGTTCTTGGATCTTTATATCATCTTTCCTAACCTCTGCGCTGTCGTCAATCAAGATTTAAAATTTCCCCTCAAGGGCAAACGTACTGTTTGTTTTATCCTTATCAATGCTCATCCCTCATTCTTTGTAGAAACCCCTCCTTCCAGCATGAGTTTTATATTGCATACTTCTAGTGCTATTATGACATGGTATAACTCATATTCTAAGAACATCCTGCCCCTTTACTTGTCCCCATAACTTTTACTTCTCTCCACCAAGTGCGTGACACGTAAACACCTGTTTATTACCCCAATAAAGGGTAGGTTTACTTACGCGAGTTGAAACGCGCGGTGCCACGATATCTCCTTTATCTTATACCAGCGGCTTTTCCCTTATCCCTTCCTATATTCACAATCCTTTCACATCAGTCTCAAACGATAATAATCTAAAAAATGTCATCTCTTTTAAGAACTACAACAAAATATACCCTTACCTTAATATATTTAAAAAAAAAGACGCTATCTCTTCATCCTGAAAAAAGGGTGATTTATTTCCGAAATAAAGGTATACAGTCGAGTGTCGATAATTCGGAGTAGATGGGACTGGGACCACCTCGGATTACCGAAAACTCGGATACCCTCTACTATGCATTGAAAAGTTGGAGGTTTAATGAACCCTAATACTATAATTAAAAGTGCACGAAATATGTTTATAAAACTTAATATGAACATTTCTTGGAACCCCAGATCATTTCTTTTGCATAACGTACTGATATAAACATTTCTTGGTAGCCTGACTCATTTCTTTTGCATACTGTATTGTTATAAACATTTCTTGGTAGCCCGACTCGTTTCTTTTGCATACTGTATTGTTATAAATATTTCTTGGTAACCCAACTCATTTCTTTTGCATACTGTATTACTATAAACATTTCTAGGTAATCCAACTCATTTCTTTTGCATACTGTATTGCTATAAACATTTCTTGGTAGCCCGACTCATCGTTTTCTTTCAAATAGATAAAACAGGCTCAGTTAGAAATAGGCTCGAATTTAGTGGAAGCTCGAAATATCGGGACTCGGACTTTCGAGACTCTACTGTATTTTTGGGAATGTAAATTTGATAATTTAGTAGATATTTATATCCACGATTAGGGTGTTTTACCTTGGGTTAAGAAGTTGCGTGATCCGACATTACGAGTCAGTGAGTGGTCAAAACAATGTTTCCTTAATAAATGAACGAATTGCTTGAGTCCAATCTCTTACGAGTCTCCGGACAGTTGTCAGAGTGACGTATGGCTAGCTTTCTTTAATTATCCTTAATAGTTTCGGAGTGAACGTACTTGGGGCTGCAAATCCTGACGGAAGTCCTTTTTTTAACTCCTTCTATTACCTCCCACTCTCTTTATATTTATATATATATATTTATATATATATATATATATATATATATATATATATATATATATATATCTTCTTCAAATTTTCAATCATTTATAAAATACGTTTTTATTCATCCAATCAAATTAAAATATATTTTTTCAACCTGTAATGGATGACACTTGATGTAAATACATTTTTTTCAAATATCTATTCATTAATTAAATTTTAAAAAGTGAATACCTGTTGGACCTGAACGGAATGACTACATATTTTAAATTCAGCACTTTGGCACTGAACCAATTTTCCCATAACTAGAAATCTAACACTTAGAGATGTATATGAAATTATAACTATAATAAGGTTTCTTGTAATAATGAACCATTACAAGAGGTGGATAGAATGAGAAATTGTAGATCACCATCAGCTTCATAAATTAGAAACGAAAAAACCGAATATAGTTCCAAACAAAAATATTGGTCCAAGGAAAATTGCAAGTAAATTCACTTTCTACTTTGTTACTTAACATTGTGATTTTGTCATTTATATATATACATATTTATATTAATTGTAATTGTAAAATAGAAAGTAACTCAAATAAAATTTTTCTTTCTTGACCTTAGTAGAAATTTACTTTTAAAAACAATTTTAGTGTTATTTGTTTATACTTAAAACAAGAATATTTACATTTATTAACATATTTTCAATAATGTGTAATTAATCAAACATTGCAATAACATACGATTTAATACGGGAATACATATTGCGCTTTTATATTGCTCTTAAATTAGGTATTTCATGTATTGTACACTTTTCAGTTGTGTTGTTTTTCAATATAATGGATTAGTTGATGAAATATTAATTTACAATTTAATATATGTTATTATAAATGCAACATCATGTCATATTTTTATTAGCATTTTTAAAATAAAATAAGGTTGGTAAACATGACACGTAAAATAAAAGGAAAAGAATGCGGGCAAATATCAATATAGGTAGGACAAAATAAATGTAACTTGAAAACCCCGTAGAGACAAACTTGATGGTGGAAGGGGCAAAGATATCAAAATCTGCGACAAATACCTGTGAGTGCAAATAACAAATAACTGCAAAGAAAAAAAGAAATAAATTATGAAATAGGACAGGGACAAAAAGTAGTAAAAAGACAGAAAGGAATATGGAGGAAAGAAGATATAACAAGGGGAGGGGGAAACGAATATATAAAGCCTTAGTAAAAAGTATCTTGACGTACGTATCAAAAGCGTGGGTAATGTCCCAAGCAGACAAGAGGAAGATTAACCCAGTAGAAATGGACGCTCTTAGGAAATGACGTCATCTCTAGACGGGAATATAGGACAAGTGAAACCATTAGAGACATGATAGATAGGAAAATAGCCGTAGAGGAGATTCAAATTAGACAGCTGATATGGTTTGGACGTATAAAGAGGATATCAGAGGGAAGATTATCGAGAGATATTATGGAATGGAGGCCACCGGAGAGAAAAAGGAGAGGCAAGATACAGACCAACATGGGAAGAAGCCATCAATAAATCCGTAAATGAAAGGAACTTATCGGTGGAACTCTGCTACAATAGGAAAACATATATATATATATATATATATATATATATATATATATATATATATATATATATATATATACCGCGTTTGACAAATTTGAAAAGATGAATTTAATTCGATTCGTTGGTTCTTCAACTAAAAATCTGTAACATTTATGTATTTATTAATTGCATTTTTAAATCAGATTTCCAAATTTTGGTCAATCCAAAGCTACTAAATAATTTTGCTAAACACAAAACTTGGTCTCATTTACTCCTAAACATTCCCAAAATAATCCTCAAATACGACCCTAGAGGCTCCGTTCTGTTTATAATTCTTTGGTTTTCTGTTACGTTGTTGTTTATCCTATTGTGTTTTTATTTATCCAACTAACCTAAGATTTCAAGAACGATTAAATGAATGTTTCTATGCTTCCTATAAAAAGATAAATACGTTCAATAGAAGCGAGTAATCATGACGCAATACTCGAGCTGCCATTTTCTCCCCGGGAATGTACTGCACACTTCGTTATTCACTAGTTGCTTGATTATTTGCGCGTTTGTTTGAATTACGTGACGTAATGCAGGCTGCCATGTGGGTCGAAAGAGGGAATTATTAAGCAGTAATGTTGGCACGAATGCCACAACGGAACGGCCAAGCCATACGACAGCCGTATAATTGAATACTGCTTTTTGTAGGTTTCCTGCGTTTTTAAAATTATCGTTTTATTTTTTAGGTTGCTTTGGTCGGAATGTTTTACAAACAAATAAAAAAAGATAAAAATTTCAAATATTTAAATTAAAAACAGGTGTTTTACAACGAGAGTTTATTAAAGTAAAAAGACAAATATGTACAACTCAAACAAACTATGAATCCTAAGTTTACTAAACCTGAATATACAGTACATCTTTCAAAAAGCATGGAGACGGTTGTACATCTTACGCAGATTATGTAGAGGGTAATACATATTTCATAGGCATGGAGGCGGTTTTAACTCTTGCATAAACCATTATGAGCTGAATTCATCTTGCATAAAGCACGGAGACGGTTCAACATTTTGCTTAGCTTATGCAAGGGTAATACATCTTTCATAGGCATGGAGGCGGTTTTAACTCTTGCATAAACCATTATGAGCTGAATTTATCTTGCATAAAGCACGGAGACGGTTGTACATTTTGCATAGATTATGTAGAGGGTAATACAGCTTTCATAGGCATGGAGGCGGTTTTAACTCTTGCATAAACCATTATGAGCTGAATTCATTTTGCATAAAGCACGGAGACGGTTGTACATTTTGCGTAGATTATGCAAGGGTAATACATCTTTCATAATCATGGAGACGGTTTTAACTCTTGCATAAACCATTATGAGCTGAATTCATCTTGCATAAAGCACGGAGACGGTTGTACATTTTGCGTAGATTATGTAGAGGGTAATACATCTTTCATAGGCATGGAGGCGGTTTTAACTCTTACATAAACCATTATGAGCTGAATTTATCTTGCATAAAGCACGGAGACGGTTGTACATTTTGCATAGATTATGTAGAGGGTAATACAGCTTTCATAGGCATGGAGGCGGTTTTAACTCTTGCATAAACCATTATGAGCTGAATTCATTTTGCATAAAGCACGGAGACGGTTGTACATTTTGCGTAGATCATGTAGAGGGTAATACATCTTTCATAGGCATGGAGGCGGTTTTAACTCTTGCATAATCCATTGTGAGCGGGATTCATCTTGCATAAAGCACGGAAACGGTTGTACATTTTGCACAAACCATTAAAAGGGCAACACATCTTGAACAAAGCTTAAAGACAGTTTTGCATTAACCATGGAGAAGGTAGTATATCTTGCTTAAAGCCTAGATGGAGTCGATAGTTCAGATAGTTCTTATTCGCATTAGATATAGCATCTGTGATTGGAAAAGCCACCCTTTGTTTTCTCACTTACCAACCTAAGTGTTGACAAGGGTAACATAGGTAAATAATAAGGCTAGCTTGTCAATCCGTTCCAACTGGTAAACACTGTTGTTTGACTAAAATACTATCGGAGACTTTCAACTGGTCAAGAATAGGATCACCTGCTTATCCTTTCTTTAGCAGAAGAAACGTTTTACAACTGCAACGAAAAATATGTAAAAATAATCCTCTTTAGCACGAATACATCAGCAGAACAGTCGGTTTCGTAAATTTTGCATTCCGTTTGATACATTTATTTAAAATAACAAATTGCGGCTTCGTATGCGACTCATTATCTTACCATTATACTGAAACCTTTTTCAGCGTCGCAACGTGTTATTCAAGCAAAGACAGGGTTTTCTACGTTGCTTCTGTCTCGTTAAGATGAAGTAATGAAGCGGATTTAGTTTTTGCAGCAAAGACGTGTCTAACATTGCAAGGAAGATAAACCGACAGGAAGTGGTTGAGTAAAGCACAAACACCGGAATGCGCGCGCAAACACTTGCTTCTATACTGACGGCTCTTTTATCCTGACGTTTTCTCAAGCATTACCTTGTGAGCCAGTATTAATGTAAAGATTATTGTTGTTATGTTGCTCGTAGTGAAAGCATTGTGTGACCACATTTATAGTATAAATATAGAGTTACAAACATAACAAAGCTCAGGTGTAATATAATTATATATTCTGTACTTATACTCGCAGTTGATGATGACTCTTTGAAACGAGCATTGATTTGACTTGAAGTATTCTAGCGTGTAATAGTTTGTTCTAGATAGTACAAGGTTTAAACATATCTATAATGATGGTCGATACAAGCAACAAGGAACCTCAAGGCACCTATTCCCTATTATCCTTAGGGATCTGTGTCTGTTACACCCAGAGAAAGGTAAAGGACGAAGAAGGTTCTATATAGTTAGCCATGGAGAGTCCTGCTGATCCTTAACGGTTCTCGGCACCGCTGCTCAGGGTCACACGCCTGAAGTACACCTACAGCTGGGGTCGTGGAGTCAGTCTTCCCCTCGGACTATCCAAGCACTAATCACATGCTAGTTACGTTTTTGTGTACCTTAATACTCATTTCCTAGTAAAGCCAAGACCATTGCGCTACCGACCAAAAATGCAGACCTAATTGACAATGGAAAAGTAAATTTCCATCCTGAATTATCTTAATGACTCTAGTTTTATCGTTGTAAAGTTAAACCGATTGTGTCGCTCCCCATGGCGAGGAGCATGCAACTGTTTGCAAACTTAACTGCCCGACAGAGATACTATCGAAAACCAGTGTTGCAGGTGGCAATGTGTGTGTGTTTGCTTGTCACGACGTACCTTAATTCATTGCTCGTGTAAACCCAAACTGCTGACATTGGAACACGCGACAACTCGCCAACTATTTCTGTCGCAGCAGAAACTTTCATGTACGCGATTAACCGCACAAATGAATTCAGAGCCGACATGACGTGATAAGGGCATTGTTGGCGTAGATTTAAGCACACTCGCTACTAACTTGGTTGCATTATTTAAATCTTTAACTTTGAATAATTACGTTACGTAAATATGCCATATGCTTTATCCACATATGCCTATCTGAAAATTATATAAATATAATTATATATACATACATATATATATATATATATATATATATATATATATATATATATATATATATATATATATACATATACACACATATATATATATATATATATATACACATATGAAGTTAATATATTACTATTGTAAATACTTTTTTCCACCATTAAGTGCAATAATTTTACCTTGTGTGATGAGGCACCTTTCGATCATTTGACCATTGTCGAATCACTGATGAATTTGTCTCTATTTTTCTGGTGTGGATGTTCGGTCCGTGATGTTGATGTTTGTTGACGTTACACGCATTTTCTCTTGAGTTGTGTGTATGTTTTGGAATAGTATGTCTTCTGTATATTTTGTCTGTACGTTCATTAAATTGTTGTGTACGTTTTTATAAATGTGGTATTTTTCTAGTGAGTTTAGTTCTATTGGGTTATTATTTATTTCAAGTATGGTTAGGTTATTTTCGTAATTTGTTATTTCATGTTTATGTGATATTAGGTGTGCTGCAACATTTGATACTTTTGTATTTTTATTTTTGAATGCTCTGTATTGTTCTTCAAATCTTATTTAAAATGATCTGGTTGTTTTCCCTATGTAAAATGCGTTGCAGTCGTTGCATGTAATTTTGTTAATTCCTGATAGGTTATGTTTTTCTGTAATTGTTTTGTGGTTTGTGTTAATAAGATATTTTATAATTTTGTTGTTTGTTTTATATGTTGGAGTGTAGTATTCTTTGTTGTATATATTTGTTCTATTATATATTATATATGTATAATTTTTCTATTTTGTTATTAGTGTATTTATATTTTAGGTAGATTTTTGTATTTTTATTATTTTTGTGTTCAGGTTGTAGTGTTGTGTTGAGGTTAGGTTTTTTTGTAAGTTTATTGTATGCTTACAACAACCCACTTCCAACAACACCACAAAACACTAGAAATCTAACCACCCCTGGACACACATAATTTTTTTTTTTTTTTTTTTTTTTTAACGACGAGAATGCTTTATGCACAGAGTGTGGGACTCCTCTCGATACTGCACTAGGCTCTACATCTGAAAGTTTACCCACTAAACTCGTCACCCTCCAGGCAGATATCCACCCCGGAACCGCCGAAGCATTACTTCAGGGTGGTGCCTCTTATACTTCCTCCATTATATTACGGATCTAGCCACCTTCTTCTTTTTTACATCGTAGAATAGATTCGATGTATTTCGATGCCATATTCCAGTTGGCTTCCGATGCAAGCATCGTCCGCACAAAGCTCTCTGGGGAGAGACCCGTGGCATGTGTCATCAATCGACTCCTCTGGTCTACGAATCTGGCGCACTCAAAGAAGGTGTGCCTCGAGTCATCCAGTTTGTCGCTACATATCCGGCAGTTCTGGGACAGAACTTTTCCCATCTTAAACAGGTATGCCCTAAAGTACCCGTGGCCTGTCAGGAACTGTGTGATATAGAAGTTCACTTCTCCGTGCCTGCGTTCTGTCCATTCCTTTAAGCTTCTTATCAGAAGGAACGTCCACCTACCTGACCGTTCATGATTCCATCGTTGCTGCCACTGGTTCATGGTTTGTGCTCTGGCTCGCTTGACCGCCTCTATTTTGCCTATCTCTTTACTGTTATTATATACAAATTTCCTCTCTTGAGCCAATAGGTCGATTGGCACAACACCTGCCACAACCAGCACAGCTGCCGACGAAACAGTACGGTAGGCGCTCACTATTCTTAGCGCTCCCATTCGTTGAATCGTATCGAGTCTGGTACGGTACTTCTGTACCTTCAAAGTGTCGGCCCAGATTTCAGCACCGTAGACCATAGGAGTCGTCTCCTGCTTGCCCTTGGGCCACCGACGTTAGCCATCAATCTTGCGAGTGACGAGGTCACAGCCGCAGCCTTATCACAGGTCATGCGAAGATGTTCCCCGTACGTCAGCTTGTTGTCCAGCTTGACTCCTAAGTACTTCACCGCTCTCTTAGTGAAGAGCGTCTCCTGTCTCACAACCATTGGTACCACCATCGGCATCCTCCTTCCAGATAATAAAACTATCTCAGTCTTGGAAACGGCCAGCTGTAGACCGTGTTCTGTCATCCATTGGTTAATCCTACGCATGACCTGATTCAGCCGTACCTGCGCCAACTCAGTGCTGCGAGCTGTAATGACAGCAGCAACATCATCGGCGTAGCCCACCAGATATGCATCTTCTGGCATTTCTAATCTCAGAAGACCATCATATGCCACATTCCACAGGTCTGGTCCCAGTACCGATCCTTGGGCTGCTCCAGCTGTGATTTCCTTTGTCCATTGTCTTCCGTCAGCAGTCCAGATCAGCCGCCGATCCCTCAGGTAGTCTCTGATCACGGCCAACAGATAACTTGGAACAAAGAATTTCCGTTCCAGCGCCTCCATTATGGTCGACCATCGCACAGAGTTAAATGCGTTCTTCACATCTAACGTTACCAGCATAACAATCAGTCTGGCACCATGACACACAAGATCTCCCAATTTCCTGGCCTCTATCACCTGTTGGATCGCCGTTACTGTGGAATGCCCTTCCCTAAATCCATGCTGGTTCTTGGTAAGGTCTCCTGCCGCCTGTATTGCCTTTTGTAGCCTCGGTCTTATTAATTTTTCCATTACCTTTCCCAATGTGTCCAGCATGCACAACGGTCTGTAAGATGATGGATCGTCAGAGGAGCCCTTCCCTTTATTTATGAGCACAAGCCGCGCTACCTTCCACTGTGATGCGAATATGCCTGACTTCAGACAGGCATTGTACATGTCCAGTAGAGGGCTTGGTTGTGCTCGAACCACCACCTTCAATACCTCTGGTGGGATTCCATCTGGTCCTGGGGCTTTCCCATTTTTTAATGACATCACGGCCGTGATCAGTTCTGATTCAGTGAACAAAGGAATATCACCGCTCCCACGTAGTTCTTCAGGAGAGATCAGACGCTGGTGATCGGGAAATAGTGCTTCCACAATTCGTCTAGTTGCGCTGGCGCTCAATGCCTGGTCAGAGGATCCGCCGCTCAGCTTTCGTGTAACTATTTTATAGCCCATACCCCAGGGGTCTTCATTAATCTCTTCGCAAAGGGATCTCCAGCAACAATCCTTGCTCTGCCGGATTGCCAAAACAAGAGCCTTTTTTGCATCCTTGTGCTCTAAGGCTAGAGCCGCTGCCTTAACCCCGCCACGAGATCTCTGTGCCTTCCGTCTAAGTTGAAGACATCTTCTTCTGAGATCGGCTATATCGTCGGTCCACCAATAGGCTTGCTGTCTTGCTTTGCGGATGCTCTTACGAGGCATTGACATTTGGCAGGCTTGTCGTATGACGTAGGTCACCTGTTTAACGGCACTTTCTATATCCCCTACATTGGATGAATCTGGATAGGAGGCCGGATTACATTTCCACATGAAACAAAGTGCTTCCATCAACATTGCTCCATCCATCTTTCCTACACTCCACCTTGACTGGCATCGGATCCCGGAACGAGATGTTATATACTCCTCTTCAATATCAAAAGATATATAATCATGATCACTCCCCGAGTAGTCCGGGAGCACTCGCCAGTTCCTACATCTCCGCCCCAGGTTTTCCGATACCAGCGTCACATCTGGAATGGAGTATCCGTAACCGGGCCGATGATATGTCGGGGTACTACCAGTGTTTTGGATATGAAGTCCCAGTCTGGCTGCCATTTCCAACAGAAGATTTCCTCTTCTATTTGTGCGCGGCATTCCCCATTCTACCGCTCTGGCGTTGAAATCTCCGGCCATTATGATTTTTCCAACCACCTCTCTCACTGAATCCTCCATATTATTCAATTTTTCCTGGTAAATGTTGATACTATCGTTTGGAGACAAGTAGCAGCTGACGAATGTCAAATCTCCACTTGTAATCCAAACATAGCCACTTCCAGACCCAGTCTTACTTATCGGAAACTTCCGCAGGTCCGTAATCCAGATTACTGCCATTCCAGATTCATCCTTTTGCCATGCTGATTTCCCTTTATGACGGTACGGCTCGCTGATGATCGCTACGTCGATTCCTGTTTCCAGTACCAACTGATCGATCAATCCATCAGCGGCCCTACATCTGTTGAGGTTACCCTGCAACACCTTCATCAGCCTTTGTACTTATCCTTTGTCGAAGCTAAAGCTTCCCGAAAAACTTTACAATAACCTGACCCCAGCACATGGTTTACAGATATATCCTTATACCCTCCATCCGTACAAAGGATACACCGTGCTTCTGCCTTACACGTAACCGCCTTGTGATCTCTGTGTCCACACTTCCAGCACAGATCACTTCTATCAGGGCCCTTACACTCGCTCCTTACATGGCCGTATTCAAGACACCTGAAACAGCGTCGGACCTCAATCCTTCGTCTGAGCCTGGCAAATATCCACCCTACCTTTATTCTGCCTTTCCTTATCAGTTTAACTCCCTGCGCCTCTTTTACTTCTATTATCGCCATACATTGTTCCCTAACATTAGGGCCAAGAATGGATATCTTCACCTCCCCTTCTACCATGTCCCGGATAAGAGCCTCCTTAACTTCCTCTTCGGTCGTGTAGGAGTCGAGATCCAGAATCTCCAATCTCATCTTGGGGATTAAGCTTCGAACCTCTCCGCTCTCTCCGATTGCCGTTTTAATTGCAGTTTGGAGTGCCGCTTGGTCTTTGCAGCTGTTGAGTTCCAATAACACTCCGCCTTCCCTAGTTTTCCTGATCCCGCGGATCACCGTCCCACTGTCTTCTGGCCGCACGTCTTTCCTTATTGCTCCTAGAATCTCGGCGTAGCTCTTTCCAGAGGCGGCTTTAATAACTACAGCGCTTCTACTAGGTCTTGCTTCTTTTGTTGGCTTCTTCTTTTGACTAGATTGTTGTTGCTTTGGCGCCAACACTTGCTGCTGCGGTGTCTCTAGTACTGACTTCTTCTTATTCTTTTTTTTACCGGCCACTACATTCCATGCCTCGGCCTTTGCTGGTTCCTGGCTCTTGGTGTCCGCTGCATCCTGACTCGCAGTAGACTCCCTCGGGCGCTTTCGTGGAGGTAGGTATGGGATACCAGGACTACCTCCTACAGACACAGATGCTCTTTCCGCTAGTGTACCAATTGCATTCTGACGGGTGATTCTACAGGCACGAAGCACCTCTAGCCCATCCTCTAATTGAATCAGACCATTCTTGATGATCATATTCACGTTCTTCTGTTTTGCTACAGACTCCCGCATAGTACGGAGGATAGCACTAATATCTTTTAACTGCTCCTCTTCGTTCTTGTCTGCTTCCCTGATTTGCCTCTTAAGCCTTCCAACTTCAGAAGCTTCGATCTCTGTAATGATGGTCTGTAAATCAGGTCTCGCATCCAACTCGATGTCCAGAGTACACTCAGAGGCATCCCTAGGCCATGCAGGCAGGTCCACTGCACAGCTGCTCTCCAATGTTCTCAATAGAGGCGGAGTCCTATGGGTGCTCATGCTTTTCTTGAACGGATCTTCTACACTTGTAGCTTGCGTCAGGGCCAAGTGTTCCTTCCTTTTCGAAGAATTGCAGTCATGGGCTAACGACCCAGGTGTGGCCTGCTCAGTCACCTCCACCTGTGCCGGTACTGGGGATCCGACTCCCTGCACCGTAAAAGATATCTCCTTCTTACTACTCATATTTGGTTTATTTTCGGGGTTCCTTCCCTTATCTTGTTTTGGTTCACCCTGGCTATTTTATTTCGCCAGTACCCGAAGTGCAAGCACAACGAGCGTTCCCCTATCCACCACCTGGACACACATAATTAACACTTACAGTGACATGATAAATAAAGCAAGTGTATAATATTCCTGATGATCTTGGTACTGTTAGCCAACGAAAAGCTTTGAATTGTAAATTCAATTATAATTCTTGTATTTGTATTTTGACTTAGTTCTTTATTAATACACAAGAATACATATTGCGATTTATATATATATATATATATATATATATATATATATATATATATATATATATATATATATATAATACGTTTTCTTGTTTAATAATTTAAAACAACCTAGGTTATTCATATACAAGAATATTTATTATTATTAATTCTTTATTATTATTAATTTATATGGAAAGCTTTTCGTTGGCAAACAGTACCAACATCATCAGGAATGAAAATTACAATAATGTAAGCTATAGGTCTAAAAAATATGTTTAATTAGAAATAGAATTGTTGCTAAATTTATACAAATTGCCAAATTTATTTTGTTGCTGTAACATTATAGACATTGAATATAGACTTATATGAGACTTAAAATATGAGACTTATAAAAGAAATTAATAAGGGATTAAGAATGAATATATATGAAGCATTCGAAATATATAAATACAATAATAATATCAAATTAATAAAAGAACAAATACAAATATACTCTAAATTTGATACTATATAGCTTTGGATATAAATTAATAAATATTCTTGTATTTGAATAACGTATGTTGTTTTAATATATATATATATATATATATATATATATATATATATATGTGTGTGTGTGTGTGTGTGTGTGTGTATATATATATATAAATAATACATTTTCTTGTTTAATAATTTAAAACAACATAGGTTATTCAAATACAAGAATATTTATTACTGTATTTTATATCCAAAGCTTTTCGTTGGCAACATCATTTCCTTATGATGTTGGTACTGTTTGCCAACGAAAAGCTTTGGATATAAAATAATAAATATTCTTGTATTTGAATAACCTATGTCGTTTTAATATATATATATATATATATATATATATATATATATATATATATATATATATATATATATATATATATTATGTATATATGTATATATATATATATATATATATATATATATATATATATATTCACACTCGTTTACGTATGTCACTTTTTATGTTAATTTATAATATCAAACAACTAATAATTGATAGTGATTATGGAATGGATGTTTTGTCATAAGAAGTTATACTAATTATAGAACCGGCATAGTCTCTGAAATTATACTTTATCTGTGCATTTCATATGAGACTTGTAGTCTTCCCATGGAATTTTGCAATTGTAGCCTATAAAAAGCAACATTTTGCAAAATCTTTTCTTAGTGTACATCTATGTTATGAACGGCATGTGCCCTGAAAAGTTCAAGGCTCTACCTTTTACAGTTTCAACTGTAGGTTGATTCTCAGTCACCAACGACAGCTATACACATATATATATATATATATATATATATATATATATATATATATATATATATATATATTGCTTGTGAAAGAGATTAATTTATTCTTTACTTTATAATCTCTTAAATTTAAAAGAGTAGTTGTTCCCTATAACAAACAACATACATAATTATACACAGTTAATAAGTCATTTATGACTACTGATTTACACTACTGCTCCGAAATATACGAAATATTGCCGCGATGAAAGCTCGAACATCAAAGAGACAGAAGAAAATGACTGACTATTTCCAGGCTAAATTAACTACATATTTCACCTGTACGTTTTACCTGTAATTAAATTATATATTAAGTTTTGTTTTGTGACATTATTTTGAAACGTTTGTACCTACTGTGCGAACGTTTTTATCATGTAAAAAATAGTTTCATTTGCTGTTACAATCGTGATTATTTTCTTTTTGCTCCGACAGATATTACATTACTTTGAGGGTGATATCTGACTATAATATATTTGATTGAGGAGGTTACGTTTTGGAGGAATAATACAGTGTTTCTGTTATCCGTCTATTCGCTCAACCGTCACGACCACGGTCCTGACGATGACGGTTAATGG
>JBAIZL010000001.1:260073620-260098620 GCA_036971475.1 Prosapia bicincta
TAACAAAGTAAAAACAGGGAAAATTTTATTTATTTTTTAAGAGACTTAGAGGGGTTTAATTAAGTGAGAAAATGCATTGAGTTGCAAACATACAATTCAATTCTAATGATTTTATACAGATTTAGAGAAGTCTACATTTTGAATTGTGTATAATTCGCTTATAAAATGAGCTCACGTATAACAACGTAACACAATAGTCACAATATAGATGCTACATGTGATGCATCGCGCCAAGCGATCAGCTGCATGTCATGTGATTTCATCCTGGGATTTGTATGTGGCCCAACTACGTGATCTGATTGTCTGAGAAACATGACACAGACTGCTTCGAAACAATATTTGGCATCCAGCAATAGAATTATGCCTTTTCTAAGTTAATGCTTGATGTGGTACATTCTCGTTTCAAACGTGTGTGTGTGTGTGTGTGTGTGTGTGTGTGTGCGTGTGCGTGTGTGCGCGCGCGCGCTACAAGTAAACAGTCTAGGAGGTACAGTAGCGTTACTTATCCAATCCCTCTAAGCCCTTCTTTGGACCCCCCTGTGCGACCCTCCACCTCACTCACTTAGGTGGGGAGCCCTTTCTCTCTACTTCCGGCACACGACCCTGACCACTTTCCCTGGAGATTATCATGTCATTTTATTACTCCAATCTATTTCTCCTACATTTACTCTTCTTGTAACGAGTAGAGACACCTCATTAAGTCTCCCACCAGGAGGTTTATCTGCCTCCCTTAACCCTGCCCATATTCACAACCCTTTACTACCCTTCGTAGTTGGTACTTACCGTACTAATAATTAAATTTTTTCAAAATCTTTTTTGCTGAAATAATTTTTTTCAAATTATTACGTTTATTACTAAATTGATTGAGTGGAAAATATTTGAATTCCTAGTACAGTGCTCCTACTGTTCCTCTCTTCGGCCGCAAGGTTTACTCCTTCGGGTTGTCTAAAGAATGTTCATAAGGCAAATGTGAACGGCTGAAATTTCGACGCGAAAGATTTCTAATGACATTTAGTAACTCGTCATACATTGTGCATGCTTTTAGAGTAATACAAGACGTCAGATTTATTATGTTATCATAACAAAACAAACTGGCTGAGCTCCTTGTAACTAACCAAAAGTAATAAAATGTAACAATTAAGTTTCTTTAAGAATAAAGGTCAAGGAGGTATTGCGTAACAAAGGTTGAAGTATTTCTCCTCTTCGCATTTAGCTATCCTGCTCGAAAACCTTCGCTCATCAAAATCGTGTGAAAATGCATCGCCCTGGCGCCTCTCAGCTACATTTATAAGGAATTATTTTGAATAATTTTATTTTATGGATTCTAAGTAAATTTCAAGTTTTATGCATTTCCATGAACCAAACTGTGTGTATGGATACGACTGGGAAAATATTGGCTCAGATTTGATGCTGTGTACATATCCGTTTGTTTGGATTTCTTCCGGATGTAAAACAGAAATCGTTGTTCCGGTGAGCAAATAGAACCAGCGCTACCTCCACAATATATTCGAACAAAATCAGAGCTACCTTTATAGTGTTGGCAGGGCCACTGCTTGCTCTGTAAGGATGAATAGAACCAGTGCTACCTCGATAGTGGGTAATAGAACTATTACTTTCTACAGGAAATAGAATTAGTGCTATCTCGATAGTTTTGGTAAAACCAGTACTACCTCGAAATTGTTAGATAGAAACAATGCTTCCTCGATAGTGTTAGGTGGGACCAATGCTTACCCTGATAGTAGCGAAAAAAATCAGTGCTATCTTCATAGTTTTGGTAGAATTAATACTACCTCGATATTGTTAAAAACAATGCTTCCTTGATAGTGTTTGGGGGACCACTGCTTACCCCGATGGTGGCGAACAGAGTCAGTGCTATCTTCATAGTTTGGTAGGACCAGTGCTACCTCGATATTGTTAGAAACAATGCTTCTTCGATAGTGTTTGGGGGGACCACTGCTTCCTCTAGAATCTAGAAGGATGAATAAAACTAGTGCAACATCGGTAGTTCTTAATAGAGCCAGGGCTACCTCTATAGCGGGCAATAGACCACTGCTATCTTTAGAAGTGAATAGAATTAGTGCTTAGTGTTAATGGCAAAAAGAACCACTGCTACCTCTATAGTGGGCAATAAAACCACTACTACCTCTATAGGAGTAAATAGAATTGTTGCTAGAGGTTCGATAATAGCAAATATAACCTGATTTCTCAGTGTGAGTAGAATCAGTCCTTCTTGTGAGTAGTAAATAAAGCCTTGGGGAAAGTATGAACAATTGAACGAACCTACTCCGGATAAACTCGTTTCTTTTTCTACGTTAGCTTTAAACAATTTTATGCAAAAATCAAGTATACATATACCCGTGTTTCCAATATTATTTCTATTTATTACATCATAGCTCAATTTCTCTCTACCTTGTTTTGTCTACAAAGTTGAAGCACTCTTGATATTTAACGGGGTAAAGTTTGGCTCAAGGGGAGGGGATTTCGGGGCCCTCTGACGTTGATTTACTTCTTTATTGAATTTTATTAAGTGGAAAATGCTCTTGTAAAGTCATCAGGGCTAAGAAGAATTTTATATCTGAGATTCAAATCTTTTCCTCATAGTTTTAAGCAATATGACATCCCTTACGGAAGGGTAGGAGAGGGTAGAGGTTATATGGGGGATCATGGCACCACGTGTGCAGAGTAATTGCAGACCTACTCTTTAACGGGGCATAAACCGATGTGTTATTTTAAGGCATATTTTAGATATTATTTAAAAATTAAATTAGCCCAATAAACTCTTTAACTTTTAAACATAATAAATATGCTGCTTATAAGAACGACTTTCGAGGTTTCTTTTTAAATTTATTTTTAAAAAAATACTTTCTCCAAAATAGTTGTTCGTTCTTAATGTATAGGATATAAATATCATTAGGTCAAGCAGAATCTATAGAACTGTGCTTCCTTGCCTGTGGCAAGGAGTTGTGCTGTGTATGTATTTCTTTGTGCTCTCTATTCACCACTTAAGTAAAATACAACAGAGATGAAATTATTTATTTTAAGCTATGGGGATTAAGGCACATTTTTCCAAAATCATACTGAACTTAGGCTAGGGAAGATACGGCTGAGAAAAAATAATGAAGCGGTTTCAATAATTGCGACGCCGAAAACTGGAATTTTTGTATTGCCTCATAGGTGTATGACACCCGTGACAGATTGAAAACCAACATAGTCCAATGTTCTCAGCCTGTGATGACAACTCAATCAGCTTTAATACCATTTATCTTTTATCATTACCGATTCTTTCTTTATAATTTATTTTTTTTATATCATTTGCATCCAATATTTATTTAATTTTTTACAAAAATCGTAAAACTACATGATATAGCGTTAGTTACTTTTCCAATAAGACTTAAACTTGTCGTGTGAGTGAAGGAGCCTGAGTGACTGCACTTATAACAAGTCAAGTGTACACTAACACACACATGGGAGCACTCATCTCACCATATATTTTAAAGACTTTAATGCCAGCATGTTTTTTTATTGATAATCACAGGTTTCGAAAATTATCTTAAATTGTACTAAAATATTGAAGGATTTGTGAAAAGTTTAAGTCGTTTTACGTATAAAATATTAGGAATAATATATTTACGAAATAAAATTAAGTAAATTGTAACCTTGCGCAATATAGTGAGCTGTATTTTAATTGCTGTATTTTAATTGCTGTAAAGTTTAATTCAAATCACTGGTAACGACTTGGTCACTAAACCACATTTGCCATGGAAGTATTTTTTGCTACTGGGATAGCTTTATTATTTATAATTTTTACTTTTATTCAGTGCAGCAATATTTCGGGATAGTATATTATTATAATTTAAAAAAAATTCATTTCAATATTTAAATCACAGTTACATTTAAAATCACAGTAAAACACCCTGCGGTATAAGTCAGAAATTTACTGGAATATTGTAAAGATCGATGATATTTCAACCCCTTACCGTCAAGTCGTTCTATATTTGAATGGCCTAGAAAACGCTAACACTGTCCACAAGTGTAGATTATTTCCATGTGGCAAATTCATTGTTTCGACGGATATAGTCCGCTTTTAAGGTTTTATCACTTTCCGATGCCTTACAAATGTGTCTTGGTATATTTGGGGAGCCGAGAGAAAGTGCCATGTGTATAAATGTAATGTTTTAGAAAAAGATTAGGTTCGGTCTTCACCTTAAAAAAAAAACAAGTCATCTACTGTAATATTTTATGCCTAGGTCAACAAAATAAAATCTTATTTCAATTACTTTTCATTGAATAATTACAATATAAATAAAGTAACATAACATATGTGTTAAAACAGCTGTTCTACCACATAACCTATAACATACAGTGAGATCTGCTGTTTTATGAATCCATATATTATCACGTATTTTAAGGTAAATGGTACGAAATAATTGTATTGCATACCTTTCCCTTTTTGGGAAAAGTTTTTATCAAATATAAAACATAAATTACTTTATAGTCTCAGATGACAATGACTTTAATATCAAAATATGCAGAAGGCGTTGGTCGCTTTTACCTTATAATTGGATTGCGGTATTATTCTTCTACTGTGGCCTTGGATTTATTGTTATATATAACTTTGCCCTAAGATTTAAGTCTAGTTAATTTATAAATAAAACCTTAAATTCAAGACGAAACTGAACAAATCTTGAGCAAAACCTGGTTGGTTAATCGTGCCAGATATTTAACCACAGTAAAATCCTTTAATGTTAAATCTGTGACGATATTGTAGAATAATGCGCCGGCTGTAGATATGTTAAATTTATAATTTTTAAATATCTAGGGTTAGAAGGTAGCATTATGCTACCAATGGTAGGGTAATGTAGCATGCTATTCGTTTTTTCCCTCGCGAAAAACCAAATTTGGTTATCATCGCCAAATTTATTACTGTCTAAAAACTAAAATTTAAGTTAAATGAAAATTCTAAAATATACAACAAAGAAATAAATTTAAAACAAAAAAATAATTCGAAGAAAAAACTAAAATAGATAACAAAGAAATAAACTAAAATAGATAGCAAACAAATAAATGTAAAACAAAAAATGATTCGAAGAAAAAACTAAAATAGATAACAAAGAAATAAACTAAAATAGATAACAAAGAAATAAATGTAAAACAAAAAATGATTCGAAGAAAATACTAAAATAGATAACAAAGAAATAAACTAAAATAGATAACAAAGAAATAAATGTAAAACAAAAAATGATTCGAAGAAAATACTAAAATAGATAACAAAGAAATAAACTAAAATAGATAGCAAACAAATAAATGTAAAACAAAAAATGATTCGAAGAAAATACTAAAATAGATAACAAAGAAATAAACTAAAATAGACAACAAAGAAATAAATGTAAAACAAAAAATAATTCGAAGCAAAAACTTTAACGATAACTTTATATAAGAATAAATAATATAATTAGTAACTATAGCAATAAAAAAAGGCAATACAATAAATAACTACATAACAATAAAAATACGACACAACAGCAAATAACAGTATAAAAATAAATAACATCGACGGTAAAAAAAAAACAATTTATCAATAGCTAAATAAGTAATAAAAATATGACAATAAATTTTTAATACTTAAATAGCAAAAATAACAGCTAAAGCATAACAAAAACGTTTTAACAATAAATATTTATACGCTAAACAAGCATACAAAGATATATAAATATATATAGTATATATAATTCATATAAACATAAAAAGAATGTTTATATACACATAATTCAAATATTAAATGTAAAAGAAGATACTAGAATATTGCAAGAAAGCAGTGACATGGTCAGTGGCCTTGTTATCGTCCCCCTTCACCACCTTTAAGTGCCTTTTATATTAAAGTTGTAAGAATATCGGCCAATCCTATTCTACCCAGCAGTATACACCTGATAATGCTACTCGGTACATGTCGGTGGTAAACGGACGTCCCGTATGAACTCAATACCGACACTCCGGGGCTTATAAGATATGGAGTTAGTAAGTAATGTGCCAAGTGAAGCTAACTTAAAGTTTACGTGTCACATATGTTTCAACTTTTGTAAGAGTTAAGTTGTTGGAAAGTTAGGTGACATTTGTTTGCTTCGTCATATGGCCTAACTTCTGATTTACTAAGACGTTTATTTTTATATAATTTTATTTTTATTCTTACGTTCCATCAACAAAAGGTTACGCTTAATGTGAAGATAGATGTTCTAATTCAAGATGTATATATTTTTTCATATTTATACATTTAAAAAAATTTTTAAATTAAATTGGTAATTCATTATTTTCCTAACGATGACAAATTTCTCCGACGTGCGTTTCCTTTATTTGCAGTAGGCCTACAAAGGAATACCTAGTTCCATCTACGTTATTTTTCCTTCTTCTTACAAAGGGGTGTAATAAGAATCTCTTTATGGGCCCGATGGACTTCAGTGTACAACCCTCCGCAAGTGATGCTTCGTTCTTCCCCATATATTCTGTACCGTTGAGTTTTATGTCCCTATTTTTATTCACATTCCTTTCCTATTCTCCATAGGCGATAGTTGATGTCACCCTCAAAGTTCAATAATCTATCGCCGAATTAAATCATAGTAAATTAAAACAAACTAAAACCGCTCCATTTAATGAACTATACAAGTAGCACGGCTGTTTAAAAAGACATCTACTTCTTAAAGACTTCACCTAAGACCCATAAACGGCCCGAATTCGCAAATCTTTCACAGTATCGTATGTTTTAACCCTCTGGCTGCTACCCCCAAGTGCAGGTCCGGGCCAGAATGTGCACCTATTTGAACGAAGCCCTGTATAACCGTATTTAATTGTATTCGTTTCTGTCTACCGTAAAATAAACTGGTACCGGCATTTGACATCGTTCCTCAAACAATAGTTTCTGATTTTACCATTTACAGTTGTACGCTAGAAAATATTTTAGGCCGCTAGCTGCTAGTTTAGGGCTTGGTTTGTCTGGTCTAAGTACTTTTGGGCGTGGTCTACCTAGTCTAGTCTAATTTTGGATGTGGTCTGTCTAGTCTAGTTCTGGACGTGGTCGACCTAATCTAGTCTACCTTTAGGCGTGGTCTACCTTGTCTAGTCTAATTTTGGGTGTGGTCTATCTAGTCTAGTTTTGTCCATGGACTGCCTAGCTAGGCTAATTTTGGCTGCGATTAGTCTTGTCCAGTTCTGGGGTGGTTTACCTAATCTAGTCTACTATTGGGCGTGGTCTACCTTGTCTAGTCTAATTTTGGATGTGGTCTATCTAGTTTAGTTTTGGCCGTGGACTGCCTACCTAGGATATTTTTGGCTGTATTAGTCTTGTCTAGTTCTGGCTAATGTAACCGAACTTTGGGTGTGGTCTACCTAGTCTAGTCTAATTTTGGGTGTTGTCTGTCTTGTCTAGTTTTGGCCATGGACTGCTTGGCTAGGCTAATTTTGACTGTGATTAGTCTTGTCTATTTCTGGGGGTGGTTTGCCTAATCTAACCGAACTTTGGGCGTGGTCTATTACTCTGCCGCATAGTGCCTACAATCTTTTATAATTTTCTACTAACTTATTAAAGTTAAAAAGTGCGTCTGAACTTTTAATGGAAATACGCTCCCTTTACTAGTCATTCCATGCAAACAATCCGAAGATGAACGGATTGTTCCGATGATTTCCAGAAGTCAAACATCTGTTAGCGCTCATAGCGTTGCTAGCCACTGACGTCTTCACGTAAAGTTATTTGTAAGTTATGTTTAACTATACTGAACGTGCTCCGGTAACAGAAATGTGTTTGAAATTGTTCGAGCCCCAAATACCCGCTTATTGGTTTTCCATCTTGGACTCCTAGCTGTCTTTAATTATATTCAGCAATTCATGTTATTTTTATTCCTTAGTTTAGGAAGTACGACTGTAGAGAGGACAGTTCTTCTTCCCCATTAAAGTCCTCTGCTGACAGTTCTTCTTCCCCATTAAAGTCCTCTGCTGACAGTTCTTCTTCCCCATTAAAGTCCTCTGCTAACCACCCATCAATATCCCCACTTGTTTATCGCACTATCTTAGCACATATTTTTCACATCTATTTTTATGACATTCTGCAGGAATAAATTATGCCTGCAAAGATCTCACAACGGAATAATCGAACTAATGCAAACTTATGATATTAGCTCACAAGCTAAATGAAATGTACTCCTTCAGGGCCCAGCTTGTGGTGTCCAGAAGCACTAGGTTGGTTCACAGGTTTTTTGTACTTTACTAAACACAAAAGACTGCGGAAAAGGGGCTTTTTGTAAATCAGCCGGCAGAAGGCACAACTCTATTTATTTATTATTATTTATTATTTTGTGAATAAGCAACTCTTTCCCTGATTGGCCATAGCTACAAAACCTACGAAACTGTAACCGGAAATAATCACTAATTATATACACTCTCATATTCCAGATTCGTCCACCCTTACCGACAACAACCAATTCGCTATAGTCACCCAGTGTACTACTAGTTTATAGATATAATATAAGCATAAACATAAGGGATGACAGCTATTAGTCTGATTTACATTACAGTTCTGGACTTTTCCAAAATTTGGGAAACACTAAAAGCCGTTCATGGATGGCAGACGAAAACTACCCCAATCCAGCCATTTTCAATCATAACGAGTCTAAATTCTGGAACACTGTAATGAAAATCAAAATGCAATTGAATTCCCATGAAAGTAGGCTTTTCACTCACACAAGGCCTTTGCGTGGTAATAGTGGCCAAACTAACTTTCGAAGGGGCGCAAAATTCAGAAACATTAACTTTTAGAATAAAACTAATCCGTAAATATAGGCGTAAAACTTTTTTTTCTTTCAATTTATTTATTATAAACTGCAACTAAGATAAATCCTATCTAGCAGCTTGCTTTCTGATGGAGATTACAATGTTCGCCTTGTTCCAGTGAACGAGACTGACTTAATGTTGCTCTGGAATCAAGTCCAAATGTTTAGTGCGCTTAAGTCTACGCACTGGTATCCTGTGAGCTAGTCGCATAGCTACAGGGTTCGTATGTTCCTGGAGCCGCCCGAAGTGATTCACTGCTGCAGTAGCGGCCTCCTCTCTCACGCTCTTCATCTTGAGGTCCCTAAGTATATAATAGTTACGGACGTACCATGGAGCTCCCACTATAGCTTTCAACACTTTATTTTGGAAGCGTTCTATTACTTGTAAATTGCTGATCTTGGTGCATCCCCAAATTAGAAACCCGTATGTTCATACTGGCTTTAGCACTTGCTTATAAACAAAGAGTTTATTGTAGGGGCTGAACTCCGAATACCGGTTCATGAGCCATGCTAGTCTTCTGTATCTTACATCTAGCTCATCTCTTTTTTTCTTCACATGAGATTTCCAGTTCAATTTAGCGTCCAATGTTAAACCTAGGTATTTCACCTCCTTACAATTAGGAACAACCCGGCTATTTATTATGAGGTCAGTTTTGCTCTCTGCCTTAATGATAAAAATAATATGAGCAGATTTATTTTCATTAAGTTTTATGCGCCACTGCCTAGTCCACTCACTAACACTATCCAGGGTGATCTGCAATTTAGCTGTTGCCTCAGCCTTATTTTGTGCAACAGACAGGATAGCTGTGTCATCTGCAAACGTCACCATAATTGTATTCCCATTTACAGGTATGTCCCGTTGTATACAAGAGGTACAATACCGGTCCGAGGACACTACCCTGAGGCACCCCAGCAACGATGTCCCTGAAACCAGAGTACTTTTTTTGTACTCCTTACCCTGCTTGACGCGGAAGATTCTGTCCGCCAGATAGGACTTTAGTATTTGCCAGAATTCTTCTGGAAGATCTCGATGAATTTTATATAGTAAACCACCGTGCCAAACACGATCAAATGCCTGGGAAACATCGAGGAAGACACCAGAGCATACCCTCTTCATCTCCAAGGTTTCCTCAACTACTTCTACAATTCGGTGCACCTGGTCTATAGTGGAGTGTTTGCTCCTGAAGCCGAATTGGTGGTTTGGAACCAAGCCCGTTCTTCAATTATTGGTTTGAGTCGTTTCAGCAGCAGTCTCTTAAAAATCTTTGATGTCACTGGAAGCAATTATATCGGGCGATAATATGTACGTTAAAACTAAAGAGCAAATGGTTCAAGTGAAGGAGAAATTTTAAACCGAAGAGAAAGTACTACCACGTGTTAATCTTTACCCACAATGTGTTTACGCTTAGTGAATTGATCTTATCACAAGGCATGTAAACGTGTCTAAATTCCACGTGTACGAATGGTATATTCGTTTTTATATATATATATTGTGTAGAGAGGTAAAGTGTTGTAAACATATTCTATCTGATACAACAATATTTAAAAAGACGTCCCGACGACACTAAATGTGACTCAGTATAGTGGTTCCCATAAACGACACATTTAAAAATATAATCAAATATATATTAAATTGTGGCTATAAGATTTTCACTTCTGTCGGTACCCCCCCCCCCCCCGAGAGCTCCGACCTATTTTTTTTCAAATTCTAGTTTCGAAGGTAATATCTGTTAATTATAAGTCCATACATCGCTGATTTTATGTTGTAAGTTAGGTCATGTTTTTACACGTAGATTCAGCTGATTTTATGTTGTAAGTTAGGTTTCATGTTTTTACACGTAGATTCAGCTGATTTTATGTTGTAAGTTAGGTTTCATGGTTTTACACGTTGATTATGTTACATTATTTATTCAACATTGTTAAAGTTAAAGGTTATTACTAAACCGTTTATATCAGTTATATATATATATATATATATATATATATATATATATATATATATATATATATATATATACAAAACGCTGTTTCTTGTTTAATAATCAAAAATAACTAAGGTTTTTAAAATACAAGAATATTTATTAATTTATATTCAAAGCTTTTCGTTGATAAACAATACCAACATCATCAGGAATGAATAATACAATAATCTCATTCCTGATGATGTTGGTACTGTTTACCAACGAAAAGCTTTGAATATAAATTAATAAATAATTCTTGTATTTGAAACCCATTAGTTGTTTGTTGATATATATATATATATATATATATATATATATATATATATATATTCAAGTTGTGAAGGATTATTTTAGAATCCTCCAAAAGGGTTTCAAGGGTGGAATCCTTTCAAATCTACAAAAGGCTTTAGGTAAAGGGTTTATTTGTGTTTAAGGTATTTTATTTATTTAAACTGTTGTTTTGACTTCAGCGACTTTGAACTATTTTGTTTGTAATACAAACTCTTGCTTTACTCGGAATACCAAATTAAGCAAGGGAGAAGTAAAAAGGCTAACGGGGGAGGGGGAGACCTGTTAGTGGCAACGTTGGGCTTTGGCATTGGTGCGGAAAAATACCCTTATCATGACCAATATACTGAGAATCGTGGATTTCTGTAGCAATTCAACAACCCCAAAAGTTGAACACATTTAACTTTAAAATGTAAAGGTTAAATTTTATTCCGGTGGAAAGTGATTTCATAAATATAAAACTGCTCTAAATTGAGTAAAATTTATAAAATATTGGTAGTGTTTATTCTTAATATTGCCATTCATGTTACACAAAGATAAAACTAAATTGGAGTAGACTCTCTTTACAGAGGTAAGGGAACGATCGTTGCCGTCTAGCAGGTCTGACAGTGTGTCGCGTGCGGAGGAGGTTGTGTCGCGTGCACACTGTGATATATTTATTGTCCTGCTTATCTCCTAGCTGTCTGGCTAAATAAATGTAAGAGAACAAAGAGGATGTCGTAATGCCAGAGCTTATTCACAGCATGTGTTTATTAATAATACTTTTTGTGTACAAAATACTTCAATATATTGTATGTGTACATACTGTGAATGTTGTTTCATACGTAATTGTTTTTATTCTGCAGGTTTTACGGGTTTAAAAAAAAAGTTAATAAAAATTAAAGAAACGAAACGTTCTGTTTAGCAGTGTTTTAGCAATATTTTAGTGTTTTTTTTAATATTAAACAAAGTAAATTTGTATGTGTTTATGTTATGCTTATGTAGTATGCTTCTCCTTAATTATTAATCAATCCTTATTTCACATTCATTCACAAGAAACCCCCCCCCTCTCTCTCTCTCTCTTTCTCTCTCTCCCTTATATTGGTTTTCTCTCTGCCTCTCTCTCTTTCTATATATATATATATATATATATATATATATATATATATATATATATATATATATATATATATATAATATAACTTAACCTATGTTATAATTAAAAATAATTTTTAATGTTATTTAATTACCTTACCTATCTAATGTCACACCTCCAGGTTTATAAAGAATTAACAATCTTATAATTTTTTAAACATCACTTGCATTTATTTCTTTACACATTATACCAAATTTATATTAAATATTTTGCAGTGACAGGATTGATATCTTAACTAACATTACAGTGATAAAGGTGGACTTTGAGGCTTTAGAATTCTAATAAAATAACATACCAAAGATAATAAATTCAGTATTAAAATTGTATAGTTGCTCTCGGGTCGCTTATACGGTAACTTTGCTTCTTAAATTATAAATGGTGAAACTAGATTAATTTTGATAAATTGTAATGAAATTAAAATTTGTTCTGAATTTTACTAAATATAAATTCTGTTGGCTACACTTATATCCAATTAATACTTATAGTTTTATAGAGCTCCTGAAATCTTGGCCTTTGTTACCTTCTGCACTTACACTTGACACACAAAAAAACTTTTACGTCGGACTTTTTAAATATTACTTATAAAAAAAACTCTTTACTTAATTTACCAATTTATTCTTTTTACAACACTCCCATCCCTGTCCCCACCAATCCGTCTGCCTTCTTCTGGAGTTCCCGTCAAAAACTTCCTCGTCTCCCAATCATCTAGTTTTTATTGAAATCCCTAATCTCTCCCACTACCAATATGTTCTTTGTAAGTTCCCACAGTTTCCACAATTAAGTCATTTAACGGTACACCGTTATTTTCCCAGGCTATATCGATCAGTGGATTTTCCCGTCCTAATAAGTTTGAACCCTTCTATTGTCAAATTGCCGGCACACAGTTTATAGCTTTCCTGGAAAAGGATAATGGATGGTACCTGCTTTGTCGGCACTTTACAAAACTATTTGTGTCTTTCTTTGCTAATCCTACAGATAATTATTTTAGCAACTAACTGAATTTACTCTAAAGCCTCGTACTTTATGTTATAATATATATATATATATATATATATATATATATATATCTTTTTGCCTTTTCTCTTCATCTCTTTCTCTCCCTCACTTTTGCTCTCTTTTCTCTCCTCCTCCTTCTCACTCTCTCTCTCTCTCTCTCTCTCTCTCTCTCTCTCTATATATATATATATATATATATATATATATATATATATATATATATATATATATATTATTCTTTTTCTCTTTTCTCATCATCTCTTTCTCTCTCTCTCTCTCTCTCTCTTTTTCTATATATATATATATATTTCGTAATAGTTTCTACGTCCACATAAACACTAATTAAATAGTTCCGTAAAAACAATAGTTACTATAATACTCGTCTTATTTCGAAAGAAATTTAGAATCTTTTAAGGCAGTATACTGAAATATTTCGAAAATATCCAAGACGACATTTTCAGAACATGTTAAGTATTGTGGGAATTTTTACATTTTGTGTTTTAACTTTTATATTTCTGATTTCAAATGTCACAACTATAAGTAACTCTACAAAAGCTTTCTTTAGAATACCACAGTAAAAATTGTTTTCCGCCATCAATGCCCATGTTTTTACTCATATTGAGCAATTATTTCCCTGAATTTAATCTCAGAAATTTTAAAATACTTTTTTAAAATGTCATAAAAATTAACAAATATGATGTATGGACAAAAATTAATATTAACCAGTTACTATAGCAACCGCTTCCTCGCGACAAGCAAAAACTGTTTCTTAAACATCTTGAAAATATATAAGACGTCGAATTCATAACCTGTTTCAATACTGCGTGATTAGGTTTGACATTTTCTCCCCTAAATTTAAAGCTTTTCATTTCAAATGCCGTACCACAAAAAAAAACCTCTTGCCTTTAACACAGTGAAAAATATTTTTTCTTAATTCACCTATATTTTTGCGGGTGTTGAACAGTTTTCTCCTCGGAACTCGTAAAGCCTCATCTACATATCAACTTACGTACTTGCCGCCTGTATTATCACCTGTTTAAGAGACAAAATACTCTAACTTTGCTGCCCTGTGCTGTCCCCTGTGTCGGCAGTTCACTTCGCGTCTAGCTTATCTCTTTTTTACCCTAAAAAATGACTAAAAACAAAGAACGTTCTGTAAAGCAGCTGAAAGTAGAACCGTCCATGCGTGGTAAAAAGGATAAGCGCTCCATTGAAACTCATCCAAGTGGAAAGGAAAGGGAGAAGCGTAAGTCTAGAGGAAGGGATATTAAGGTGACACGGAAAAGTGGGGGGGAGGGGGTTAAACCCCATGGTTGGGAATTAACTGGCACGGAAATACTATGTTTAGGGGGTGTAATTTATCGCGAATTTTATTACAAGTTATATTTTTTTTTTTTTAATTTGTCAATTCATACTTAGACCAACAAAATTTAAAAAATTATTTTAGTTACTTATTATTAAATAATTACAAAAAATATAAATAAAATAACATAACCTTTGCGTAGAAACAGCTGTTTTTCTACATCACAGATAACATAAAATCAGCTGTTTTATGAAATCATGTGTTAGCAATTTTTAAGCCAAATGGGACTAAGTAACTATATTGTACACCTAGCCCTTTTTGGGGAGTTTTTCTGCCATATAAAGCTAAAATAATTCAATTAATTTTTAATAATGAATTGCCTAATATATTCCTTCTCAGTTAAATAACAAACATTTTATTTTAGTTATTTATCATTAAATAATTACAATTAATATAAATTAAAGTAACATAACTTTTGCTTTAAAACAGTTGTTCTACCACATAACCTGTAACATAAAAAATCAACTGTTTTATGAAATCATATGTTATCACTTATTTTTAAGTCAAACGAGACGAGATAACCATATTGTGAAAAGGTTTTCTCCCGTGCAAAACTAAAATTAATTTATTAAATTTAAATAATGGATTGATAATAATTGGAAAAAACTGTATTATCATCAAGTGTCTTTCAATATAAATTTTAAAAATTGTATTTGGACTTGATTGGATGAATAAAAAATATTTGAATATCCATTGAAAATTTGAGCAAGAAATATATAAGGAGAGTGTGAACTAATACTAGGAATGGATAGCATGTTTAACTTTGCAGCATGCCTGCACTAGATTTTAGAATGTTTAGTTTAATGTATTTTTCAAACTAATAGTTAATGTACTTTATTTGAAAAAAAAAACATTTCAAATTTCACATTAATTTCTTTGTGGCAGTAATGCAGCCAAAACTTCCTTATGGGGGGGGGGGTACATTGATTTTTTGGGAGAAGCTGGGGTTAATTTACAAACCCAAAGCAAAATTTGAAAATTAAATGCCATTTCATGTCACTTTACACTTAAAGTTAGACACAATTTTGTAAATTTAGTGTATTACGGATCTACATTTTGACGTACATTCTCTTTACATTTTTATAGTTGTTATAGTATGAAATAATTTTAAAATATAACAATAATTTTTTCATAGTTAGTTTTACATTCAGTACTTCTCATCCTTAAATTTTATATAAATTCCAACGTAAACCCATACACTTTCTTACATTCCTAGAAACCTTTTTCAAATGTTTTTGACTTCTTAAACATCTCGCTGCGGGTAAAGGCCGTTAGATCATGAACTCCAGGAACCCACATACTGGGCAATGCAGAAGTTATAGACACAGCAGAAACGCCGGATTGGGGTGGAAATAAGCCAGACACTTTGGACGTGTCCAAGGACAGAAGTTGGTTTTATACTGTATTACAATGGCGGTCATACTTGAGAAACAGATACGAAGAGTGGCAATAATGAGAGAACAGCTGGACTATCTTGGATTAGAAGCTATAAACCCAAGAACATTGCAGAAACCAAAAAGGAGACATATGTCCGGAATTGGATCGGTACAGGCTATTAACCACCTGTTCTTGGTAATTTTGTACAATATTTTTCCCCATCTTCAATTTTTCTGATACATATACGTTTATCAAAACACATTTTAAATTTATACAAGTTAATGTAAATGTTACAAACCCTAAATAATTGTTGAAATACAAAAACAAGCTAAATTTATAAATACAGTTTACATCAGGTAAATGATTTGTTTTACAGCATGGTTATGTTACATTTCAATATTGGTTTGGTCAGAAAACAGGGGAAAATATTTTGAAACGTAAGCTAACAGGTTGCTGATGTGAATACACCTCCATTTCTCCAGGCTATCCACAAAGTACGTGCGTAGCTTATTTTACGACTTTTTATTATTTTTTTTCTTCAATAATGTGCTAGTTTTTTATCACTTGGGCTTGTAAATTTAGGTTACGTTTGTATTGTTTTTACATTCAATTTATTATTACGTTTTTCTTGTTTATGATATATTTGGTAATTGTACACAATTAGCTATTTTTAATGACTAAAAACGGCAGATATTTTAATTGATATTAAAGCGTAGCGTGTTTTGCAAAATAGCGTTCTAATGACACCAGACACACACTTTACACTCGCGTATTTAGGTCAGGCCCAATTAACACTACCTTTACAACAATCATCTGGGCCCGCGATATTAGAATAACGCAATAGGGCTATTTAGTTCTTTAAGGTAGTTAGCATTTCTAGATAGTCGTATTAGGTGTGCTTTTATTTGTTGAAAATTGTCCGTGCTTCAAAAATACATCGTTTACTCAAGCATAAACATAACATATGCAGATTTCTCCTGTAAATGGATTTACATAATACTCTTACGACTACTTGTTTTTAAAGAATTAGGTCAAGCCTACACAAAAACAAACGTTTTTTTATCAAGACCCTGCTAATTAGCGTTTCTCCCTATTGCCATTACCAGCACATGATCATTATACCCATTTCCCTTATCCTAATTTCCCCCATTCCTCTTACAGTCGTGCCTATGGTACGACAGTAGGTAAGCTACAAGTACGGCCTCAGCACTCGTGATATTACCTCCTCTACCAGTACCAAAAGCTTTATGTCCAAAACCTAATCTTACATTTACTCACAATTACAGTAGCCATTATGGCTGACCACCTTCGAAATGCAAACAGCAGCCGCGTATCAGGGGCGATCGCCCCCCCCCCACCTTCAAGAAATTTGGGTTAGAAATCGACAACATATTATTAAATTACGACTTTTTTCGATAATTAAGTTATATATTCGACTGACATTTCCAATGTTGCACAACTTTCCTTAATTATAAGATACGAGTATACTAATGGAAATGATGTTCTTGAGAATTTCCTGAAATTAATAGATCTTCGATCTTCTTGTACATTCAATATTGGTGTAAATAAGGAAAACTTAATTTCCAAGCGTAGAAAGAACTTTTTCTAGTTTAAGAAGATTGAAAACATGGCTAAGATCAACCATGGAAGAGGACCGCTTGACAGTATTAGCATTTCTTAATGTCAATCGAGAAAAAAAATTGATATAGATTCTGTCATTGATCTTTGCGCAAGAAAACGCAAACATCGACTAGAGTTTATTATTTAACTACAAACTATTAATTTTACTATGAATTTAATTTTTATTTGATATTTGACTCTATTGTTAAATAAATAATACTTACAAAAATTAAAATCATTAAAAATAAAGCAAGTCGCTGGATACGCGCCTGAAACATATGACCGAGAGCGCCGGTTCCAATTAGATACGCACGCAAATTTGTCCCCGAAGGGCTGCAAACATAAATAAACTAAGCTATTAATCTAATTAGCTAGTTGCTAACACTTCCTACCGGAGGTAATTTGAATTCAAAATGTGATTTTCTTACACACACCTTTCCTCGGCTGGTTTACCTTTACTGTTAATGTTTGGTGTAGAAGTTTACTTCTTAGAGATATTCCGTATAATGCTTTGACAGAATAAACAAACCAAAATAATATTTTAAAATTAACTTTATCGCTATTTAAATGCTTTGGTTTGCATTCATAACTTATGCATTTCGGTTACGACCACGAAGCACTGACACCATACATCTCTGAAGGTATGCGCCTAATTAGCTAATTGTTACGTCACAGGCTCGCTTGGGGATTTATGCCAGGTCAGGGGAACACGACACGCATTCATCTGCATCGGTATGTCCGCCCGCAACGAAGCTGATGATCCGATAATTCTACGATATAAGTTTTGTTTTTTATGATACAGTTCCGTTCAAGTTGTTACAAGGAGTTTGTTATAACTTTAAAATGTACTGGACGGAAGGTGGTTGAAAATATTTTGTGTTTTAATGTAAAAAGCACGGCTATACTTCTATCCCCCTGTTAAGGTTTCAAGACTTATAGCCCTACCGCGAATTGTAAGAAGGAATAAAGTAACTATCAATGAATAAGGGGCTGCAAAGATACTCTAGCCTGACCGAGACATAAACATGGATACATAAGCATTTTGTCAGCGGTCACGCTGCGATGGCAAGGTTTATGTATTTATTACATTAATTTACTTGTTATTGTATTGTGTGCATGCCTAAGGAAAACCTGTTCAATTTATTTCCAAACACCAACTCTTAAAGCTACCAAGTTATGAGATACGGGGAGACGGAATTTTCTTTTACGACACATTTATTCTAAAAACTGTTTAATTTTTTTAAATTTTATTAATATTTAAGGTGTAAATAATAAGATTATTTTCTAGGTATTTTTTTTCTTCAAGATGAAACACATTTAGTTTAACTCAATTCGATATCAAGAGTTCCATAACAATTTATTTAAGTGATTTTCTAGGGAAATTTTATATGAGACTAAAATATTAGGAATAAATATATATATATATATATATATATATATATATATATATATATATATCGCAATATGTATTCTTGTGTATTAATAAAGAACATAAGTCAAAATACAAATACAAGAATTATAATTGAATTTACAATTCAAAGCTTTTCGTTGGCTAACAGTACCAACATCATCAGGAATATTAAACAATTGCTGAATATAAAGAATTGTTTAATATTCCTGATGATGTTGGTACTGTTTGCCAACGAAAAGCTTTGAATTGTAAATTCAATTATAATTCTTGTATTTGTATTTTGACTTATGATCTTTATATATATATATATGTGTGTGTGTGTGTGTGTATATATATATATATATATATATATATATATATATATATATATAATCAGTCCTCCTACCTACAGCCTTCTTGAGCTCACAAATAAGGGCACTGTAATTACTAGGCTCTCGAAAATAGACTGCCAAATATAAACTACATTAAAGTGTAAAGTGATAAGTGAATATTAAGTTTATATATATATATATATATATATATATATACACACACACATGTGTGTGTGTGCGTGAATATGTGTGAGTGTATGTGTGTGTTTGTGTTGTGTGTGTGTGTGTGTGTGTGTGTGTGTGTGTGTGTGTGTGTGTGTGTGTGTGTGTGTGTGTGTGTGTGTGTGTGTGTGTGTGTGTGTGTGTGTGTGTGTGTGTGTGTCTTTGTGAGTGAGTGTGTGTGTGTGTGTGCGCGCGCGGGTGTGTGTGTGCGTGCGTGCGTGCATGTGTTGTCCCGTAAATTTTTGTTCACTGAAGCAAATTAATGTAATTAGCCCAGGATGTTGACGGGGAGCAGCGTTTTTTTTCGCTGAGCATTGTGGAAACAATTTAACAGCATGCATTTTTTTATCTAAGTTGCAAACAGTGTTTTTAGTCGTGACATCAACACCACCCTCACTACCAAAAGAGGACTGCTGGCTTGTTTGTAACCGCTTTTTGTTTTGAAGGGGAAACGCTGAATATTTCGGGCTTAAACTGGAAAAATGTCTTAAAATAAGGCGGTGTATCAACAGCCTAACTCGATCAATTTAACTTCGATCGTGTAATCTCGTGTAAATCTCTGCAAATCTCCTGTAAACATCTTGAAATTGCAAACAAAATTATAAAAATAAATTCTGTTTGCAAGATATATGTATACACCTATTGTACTTACACACACACACACACACACACACACACACACACACGCATATATATATATATATATATATATATATATATATATATATATATATATATATATATATATATATATATATATAAAGAGCTTGAACAAATAAAGGTTTTTTTATTTTTCGTGTTTATTAATTCTACTCCTAACTATGAATAAATAGGTCTTAAGGAAGGCATTTAGTGTTACATTTAGTTTACGTCATTAACAAGGTAGTATAATAGGGAATTATATTTACTGGTGAGTTATTGTGTCTCAGAAATCTTCCAGACAATTTGGTAATCTTGGATTATTACGTACTCTCGTATAAATTCCTAAATGATTACGTCACTTTCTGCTAATGTTCTGCCGTGTAATTTGTTTTAATACTTTATCATAAGATATTCGATTTGAATATAACATTTCGTAAAATTATATAATAAAATAATTTAATGATTTCTCCTTTCCACAAACCGAGCACCGCGATCTTAGATATTCACTCACTGAATATTCCGGGCCGCATCCAAGGGCCGTGGATATGATCTCATGCAAAATGAGAGCCGTTCACGTTTCGCAAATTGAAACTGAATCCCATAATGCTTTGTTAGTACACCCCGGGTTCCGTAAAGACGCTGAAGTTTTCCCTTTAGAACGAGTTTAGCAACCCAGATTTGCTGGGGATTATGTACAGCCCAGACGTGTATAGCCTTTATCTATTGTTGCGTTTGATGCCTTGCTCTGTAACCTAACCTATTTGGGTTTTTCCGTCTTTCCTTTGAGCTTTTATCACAAACTAATGTATTACTAATTAATTCTGATACAAATCTATTTAACTTGTGTTTTCGTGTGAGCAGCTATTCAAACCTTTTGACGGAGTAAGTTTTCCCTCATACCCCAGGCTGGGGCAAGTTTGCTTACTTTACATCCACGATACCTTCCTTTACTCCCAACTCATCCCATCTGCCACTTCTTATCCTTCTTACACAGTTAAACACGTTATGCCCAGATAGAGAATAGGTATACTCTGTGTACACGACTTTGCATCTGTGACGCTAGATTCCTCTATATCCTCTACCACAAGGTTTTTTATCATTGATTTAATTACACTCTTCACAATTCTCTTCTATCCTACGTGGTATAATCATGCTCGCGAATCGCCTTAAAACCACAAAACAAAGGTTCGAAATTTAATCATATGTCAAAACTATTGAAGTACAGTTTTTCGCCGCTAGAGGCATCACAATGCTCTAGATTTATATTACAATGCTCTCTCTCTCTCTCTCTCTCTCTCTCTCTCTCTCTCTTTCTCTCTCTCTCTCTCTCTCTCTCTCTCTATCTATCTATCTATCTATCTATCTATCTATCTATCTATCTATCTATCTATCTATCTATCTATCTATCTGTCTTACCTATCTCTCTCTCTCTCTCTCTTTCTCTCTCTCTACATATTCTCTATATACAAACACACACACACACACATATCTTGTTAAAATTTTCAATCGTTAATAATATACTTTTTATTCATCCACTCAAGTTTAAATACGTTTTTTTAAACTTCTATTAGATGACACTTGATGTTAATACAGGTTTTTCAAATATTAATTCCTTAAATGAAATTTAAAAAATATTTTTTAGGTTGAATTCGAACTGAATGGCTTCAGTTTTAAATTCAGCAGTTGAATGCAATTATTTTCATTGAGGGGCAATATTTTACGATTGAAAATTTGAGAATATTGTTTTATATATAGGCCTATATATATTTGTAGCTTTGCAACATTGTTTTCTTGTATTCACTTATCACTTTCACTATATGTACTTAAACAAAAATTTTACGTAGTATTTATGCGAGTTAACTTTCAAAGATTGGTCTTATCTCCATCATCGGGCATCACTGGCCGGGGGTTGTAGTAGACCATATATATATATATATTTAATAAATTTAAAATATTTCAAACACAAGAATACTTTTAATGAATATATTTATTCAAAGCTTTTCGCCGATAAAAAAAGTATCAGCATCTTCAGGAAAAATAATTATCTAATAAAATACTTTTACAAAATTAAATCATATGTACTACAAAGAATCATATGTTTATAATTATTGCACTTTATGTAAATTTTTCTATAAAATCAATGACTTTATAAATAGTTTGGTGCCTTGATCTCACTTGAATTTGTTCATCAATTAATTTGTCTTTAACTTTATGCTTATAAATTTCCAATGTTTCAAATATATTCATTTTTAATCCTTTATTTAATTCTTTAATTAATTTCATATTTTCTATTTCCGGAAACTCATGTCCATTATTAATACAATGCGTAGCTAAATTGGATTTGTATATGTTTGGTTTGATATAAGCGTTTAAATGTTCTTTGTATCTTTCTTTTAATTTCTTTTTTGTTTGTCCTACATATAATTTATTACAAGTTTGACATTTTTATATGTAACAGTTTTATATATATATATATATATATATATATATATATATATATATATATTAAACATTTTTTCTAGGGGTTTAATTGTAATTATTTAATAAAAAGTAATTTAAAAACGTTTTACTCAAGTAATGATTTGCTTTAATTTTTTTTTTTTATATTGTTCTAATCAGTATGCCTCATAGCCCAAGTCTGACGTAGATACAGGATATACCTCCTCATCGTTTCCTTGTATTTTCAAAATGACTCTACTCGTATAAAAGTTACAATGCATAAAGGTTTGCTTCAAATCGATACTTTTTGGATGGTAAAACTGACTGCGACCTGTGGAAAAGGAATAGAGTTCAGACCGTACATCATCATGCGTGACGGAAGACAAACCAAGCAAGTAGACACGACCATGTCTGACACTAAAAGCATGTACAAGGCTCGTCGACGCACCATTAGACTGACCTTTTCTATATACCTTGTTCAAGATGAGGTTTAAAATTTAAGTATAAGATTTATCGTTAATAAAATACTTTTTACTCGTCCAGTCAAAGTTCAAATTTATTATTTTTATTTTAACTTGTAGTGGTGACACTTGATGATAAAACAGTGTTTCAAATATTAACTCAATAGTTAAATTTAATAATAAATTAATTTTATTTCTATATGGCACAACGTTTCACAAAAGGGGCAAGGTATGCAATATAGTTATTTCGTTCAATTTGGCTGAAAATAACTATAACATATGTTATAGGTTATTTGTTATATGATTTTGTTACCGTTGATAACCGTTGTTTTATATTATTTTATGTTATAGGTTTGGAATTATTTAATAAAAAGTAACTATAATGAAACTTTACTTTAATGCCCCAAGTAGGAATTGACTTTAACATATTTTTGTTTACATTACTTTTTTAAATTATAATGTAATAAAAGTAATTGATTTGTAATATAGTTTAGTTAATATTGTGATAATTAGATAACAGTTTACATTTTTGTAGCTCAAACGATTTTTTTTCTTTCAGGTTGGTACTTTGTGGATATCAAGGAAAGGAAAGGGTGGCAGCATTGTGTTCCCCTCATGTATGTAACTCATAATTAATTTATTCAAATTAATGGACGCTGAATATTTCTTTTAATTAAATTTTTATAAATGTGTTTGTATTTATACATTTTTTGGCATTTCTACTGCACAATCTAAATGAACCACGCCTTCTAAATTGCACATATATACTTTTATATATCCAGTCATAATGCGTGTTTGTGTGTGTGTGTGTGTGTGTGTGTGTGTGTGTGTGTGTGTGTGTGTGTGTGTGTGTGTGTGTGTGTGTGTGTGTATAATATCTGCATTTGTCTACTGACATAACATTCTATTTATTTTATGGCGTTACCTTTCATGTAAATATAGAAATGTATTACTTCATAAGGCTCCAGCAACACTGTGTGTGTACAGAGCTTTCGTTGCCATGAGACATTTGAAATCGTAATTATTCAGATTAATCGTAATTAATCGTAACTAAGAGGTTGTATTTATTTATATTGACGAAGTAAGACGTTATGTTTAAACAATTTGTAAATTATTTATCTAATTTCGTAGATATTTAAAGGAAGGTGAAAGTAAAGGGAAGGCGAGACTCCGTGGCATTTACGTCGTAACCTCCCTAGAAGAAATTTAATAATATTGTTACAAAAATAAAATTAAAAGATGTTAATAATTTATTTTAGAAGAGGTGAAAAGTAGGTCAAGAACTTAGGTTATTTCTATTAATTTACCAAGACATTGTTTAAACCAAAAGTTTAGATTACACTTTAACAAAGTTAATATAAGAGATAACTTTTTACTTTTAAAAATCAAGTATTTCATAACAAAAAAGATACTAAGATTCGGATTGTAGATTTTATAAAATACATGGTATTTTTTGGGCGTATACAGAACTTGAATTTTACGCCAAAATACAAGATAATATGTAATATATTTTACACATTCTCAACGCATAACTCTACTTTCAAGTGTAGCAAGCATAGCATGTCCTAGCTGGATCTATACCTTTTCCTATTTATTCTCATTCTAGATTTCTTCTCTTATTTACCGTATGTGATCGCCTTCCAGTAAATCTTGCTACGACCTTGCACCATGCCTTATACGGTGGTCACGTGACCTAGTGAGGTCCTACATCAGAGCAAGTAGTACCCACAAAACAGTAGACATAGGTAACTTTATTAAATAGTTTTTCTCTTTATTCAAATAACCTATCATCATGCTTTATCCACTAAATCTTAAATTTCTGTCTTTATTATAGCTATATACAACATAATTTCCATACACACACTTGTAAAAACATTTATAAAACCTAGAAAATCTTAGCTTTTCTTGAACTTTCCAACGTTTATTGTTGAGAGAACTTTTCTTTTTACTCGTATTCAGAA
>JBAIZL010000001.1:260103620-260126120 GCA_036971475.1 Prosapia bicincta
GAGCATGAAGACTGGAGGAAGAGAGACCGAGTGAGGATTAGAGGCTAGTGGAGAGGTACCAGTGAAAGATGAAGACTGTTGGGAAGGTACGAGTGAGGGAAGTAAACGAGGGAGAGTGGGATCATGATGAAGGAGAGAAATGATAGGAGATTATGAGCACAAATGAACAATTGGTGGCGGAGGGAGAATTAGAGCACTAGTGAGGAGGGTAGACGGAGGGGGGGAGAGTTGAAGACGAACAGGTTTGTATAGAAATACAGATATATTTAATCCATTATTTAATTTTTCAATGCAATTTCCAGCAAGATGTGAACACTCCCCCTCCGTTATCCGTTTTGCTTTTACAGCATAGAACAATGACAACTCACTTATTCACTTAGCCAAGATCTGAAAATGTTCTAAGCCATAGATAGACCCTGTGAGCGTACAACACAGTCGAATCTGTTACACTCCAGAAGCTAGTCAACACGATTTTCCTTTCCTACCATTGAATCAGTATTTCTCTTCGTATCACTTTTTCCTGTGTAGCTATATTTTCTAAACATACTGTTACAGAAATGCCAATTTCCAGGTGTATTTTTAATGGTGTGAACACTGCAAGAGCTAAGAATGACATCTTGAACAATTACAGGAGAATTACCACCAATTTATACGCTGTTGTTGGAATCGGTCCGTCTATGTTTTTTACCATTCTGTCAGACACGTGCGTACTTCATTACTATTTGTTTCTGTTCCCTCCTTCATGTCACTAACCCTTACGTAACGGTTAGACAGTAATACATAAGCTATGTTTAACAACTTTGATATCTTCATGCAATAATACTTTATTTTTCTCTAATATGCTTTTTACAACGTGTTTATTTTTAAACCTAGATCAATATTAAAAACGAATAATTTTTTTATGTGTGCCTACTTATTTAGTAAGCTAAATATAATTGCACTGTTTAGCGACCTCTGTACCAAAGTCGGCGCTGTGTAGGCAATGCAATGTCATATTGATACCGCAAATATTTGGAGTTGTGCATAAATTCAAAAAAAAATCAAACGATTTATAATCGAAGAAAATAGACTTTTCTACCCTCTTTATATTCGTATGGATTCCTACAGTCAAGTCAATTTACTGCTTGATTGGTTTATTCATTAACATGCAGTTCAAACTCTCTCGTTCGAAATAAAAGGTATTGTCAAACAAATTTTCAAGATATTTTTTTAATAATTTATTGCACTCTACACTTGTACGTTTTATTTCAATTCCTTCTATTTCTTCATACTCTCCTTATTTGTATCTCTATCAAAGTTTCAATCGTTAGTCAAATCCTTTTTTTAAACTTGTAGTGGATGACGCTTGATATTAATACAGTTTATCCAAATAATAACTTATTAAATTTGGTTTTATGTGAGAGAGAAAAACGTTTAAAAAAGGTACAAGGTATGCAATATATATATATATATATATATATATATTTCGTGCCATTTGACTTAGAATAAGTATTAACATATGGCTTCATAAAACAGCTTTTTTAATGTTATAGATTGTGTTATACTATTTATAAAACTAACTGACCCGGCAAACTTCGTAACTCCTGAAAGTCAATGAATGGGGTGTTAACATTTGCTAAACTTAATCTAGTATTTTATTAGTGTGTTTCTAAAAAACCTGATGCAATGAAGTTCATTAATATTTTGCAATACTGTTTGAACACGTGTAGTAGTATCATGTCGATCCGAAGGTGGATTGTGTAGATAACAAACATTCTGTAAATTCTTGCCACGTAGAATTGCAAGTGAATGTTACAAACAGACCTGGACAGCCAAATGCGCGAACACGTGGCATTGCATCTTGCGCGTACTCAAGCATGTACCGTTGGCTTCCTGTGAAAGTATCCGGCAGAATGACTATTTTCCCCAATTCGTTGGCATTTACATTGCCATCATTAACAATTCCATCACGTAAATAAATGTATTATTCTGAACGCAACTTGGTTTGATTTAATTGAATATAGAAAAGTCGTTCTGTCTCGATTTTCGCATACATATTAACATATTAACATATATATATTGTTAAGCGTTGCATAGCAACCGAAATTTGAAATGAGTTTATTGAAATGTCAAACTAATGACGATGTGCACAGAATACTATGTTGAAAAATAGCAAAATCCTGTGAGGGGCATAATTGTACAGAAATGGCTTTGGGAAGTGCCATTTCCCAGAAATGTACTCAACAATTTCCCAAATCTTCATGGCATCGAATCAGCGGTTTAGTAATGCATTAAACTCATACACACACACACAAACATTATATATATATATATATATATATATATATATATATATATATAAGTTACGTTTTATATTAAGCAAGAAAGGTTTTTAAAAATGATTTTTATTTTTACAAACCTTTGAATTTAATAAACAATTAATTTAGAAAACTGTTACATAAATTTTACTTAATAAAACAATACAATTGATATGCACTCAATCGGAGTGGAAAACGTCTGTGCGATACAGAGGCGACTTACACACTGCCGGGGCTCTGTTCTCACACCTATATAATACTAAAGCTGCGTAAGCAGGAATTCTCCTAGCACGCATTTAATTATGAAATGTTCACATAAAATGTTTATATAACTCCTCCATCCCTAAAGAGAACTTCGGGGGTTGGCGAAGTTTCAGCGTTGGTTGAAGTCTTCTTCTTCTTCTTGATGAGGGCGAAGTATATAAGGCTGCTGAATACGCCTCCGTAAAGGGCAATAGTCCAGATACTGATGTGGTGGGTTATTTCCATAGTTGGGTCAATTCTTGAGATGGTTTCCGTGTTTATTTTGTCCAACTCTAGGCGTTTAACGTTTACTGAGAATTCTGGCATCTTACTCATTGAAAATTGTAGTTTGGACGTGTCCATAAAAAAAAGATGGCCTCCCGAAGTTGTTGATGTATGGCTCAGTTTCATGTTGTTGAAAAAACTGAATCATTATTAGTTTTTATCAAATATATGCCTTGAAGGGTGACGGTGGTAGTTGCCTTGCGATTGGTAATTTCCAGAGTCTGCTTGTTGGGGAAGGTCGCCAGGTAAAGGTTGATTTCTGGGATCCAGTTAATTAGGTTGTCTGTAACTTCCAATGCAGTATATTCACAGTTGCTGGCATCGTTGTTTCTGATGATGGACACTTCACAGTCTAATTTATGGTGTGTTAGAATGTCGAATGAGCAAAAGTATACGGAATCGGTTTTATAGTTACATTCATTGTCTAAACCTAATATTACAGAGTTAGACACTAATATGTACCTTACTTTTGGTATAATTGTTACATAATCTGTTTCATATTTTGTGGGTATAGAGTGTAATTTATACAACTTAAATTGAGTTTTTTCTACAATGGGTAAATTTATAAAGTATACAATCTTTTCAGAATCTAGTTTACAATTAACTTTAATTAGGTTCTCTAATTCCCACATATTTTCCATTTTAGGTTCTAAAGGTAACCTCTCATTATAATATTTATAAATTTTGTTTAATTCTTCATATAATTCTTGGGTTGAAATAACACTAGGGTGTACAACACCTAGTTTACAAAATGTAAGAGAATTTTCTAAATCTGTGATTACCTGTAACATCATGTCATATAAAATGTTCAATTGGTTTAGAATACTTCTAAATTTTTCTAGTTCAACAAAGTCATTTACATTACGATTCACAATACTTGACTTATTTTTTTAATTCTACAAAATTTTCATCAATTACAATAAAAGTTTTATTTAATTCCTTCATAATATTATTACTAAAGGAGTATTGAGATTCAATTTGATAATTAATTTTAATTTGCTCATTTTCAATATCTTTAATTATTTTGTCATATTTTTTACCATCATATGCATCTAAATTGCCTGTTAAAGATTTGATAACGGATCCTAGTCCATCTATAAGACCTCTTTTTGTTCTTTTGTTACCATTCTCTCTTAAGAGTATAATTTCTAATTTTTCTTCTATTACATTTTTACTGTGATTAACATATTTAAAATAATTAACAATATCTCTTATTCTATTACTGTTATCAGTTACATATTCATTGTTTAATAAGCTACCGTTACAATTGTAGCAACTAGTTTCAAAAGTTTGCAATACATCATAATAATAAGCATCAATGTTATTTAGATGAGCTACTAAGTTTCTTACATTAAAATAGTGGACAAAGGTATGGTAGGAAGATTCTAATTTGGCCGGCCCAAGGTCTATTGGGATTATTCCGAGGTTGTTGTTGACTTCTCTGATCTCTGCTGAGTCGGTGGCTGTGCCAATGACGAACAGGAGGGACCTGGAAAATTATTTTGAGCATTAATTACATTTTTTATCTTCTTAGGCCTTTTAATTTTCGACAAATGTATCTTGTCTTTTGTGTTATGATGTCTAGGCTTTATTTTACCAGTTTTTCTTTCCTTGTTTATTGAAGCTATCTCTTCCTTGCTATATCTGTTTTTCGTTTTGCTTTGCTTCTGAACTGACTTTATATAAACTTCAGATGGTATTTCTGGAAGTGGTTCTTTGTTTACATTCCTTTTTTCTAAAACTTTTTCTTTAATTCTTTGATTGCTATCCCTAATGTTTTCGTAAAGTATTTCTGTTTTTTCCTTATGGTTTAAAACGTAGTCATTTACAATTTGTTTTTCTAAATCTATATCTAATAAATTGTTTGAATTTATGTGTCCAAATAAGACTTCGCACGGCGTTAATTTTGTGACTGAATGTATGCTATTGTTATAGGCAATTATAGCATATTTGACTTTCTTAATTATACTATCTTTTTTAAATTCGATTTGATTATTTAACAGCCTTATGTGTTCTATTAAGGTGGAATGAAATCTTTCACATAATCCGTTTGATTGGGGGTTTTGTGTACTGATAAAATGAATTTTGATTTTATGCAGATCTAATATCTCCTTCACAATTCTGTTATTAAACTCCGTTCCATTGTCTGAGATAATAACTGTTGGTAAGCAGAAATGCGCAAAGTAATCTAATAACTTGTCTGCAATCTCTGTAGCTTGAGAGCTTCCCAAGCGATAAGCTTGAGCATACTTTGTGAAACTGTCGACAATGCTGATAAACGCATTCTTCTCTAAAGAGATAGTGTCGATGTGAATTATCTGGAAAGGCCTTGCAGCTGTAGGTGTCAAGTTCATTTCTAGTTGTAAGGGAATTCTGTCATATTTGGTTCTTTGACATATGTCACACTGATTTATGAAATTTTGGATTAGTGATTTTAAATTAGATCAATAATATCTTCGCTTAATTTGTTCGTATGTTTCCTGTATCCCTCGGTGATTGGTTTTGCTAACATGATAATTACTTATTGTTTCTAGGGTATCTTCTTCCGAAGTTAGGTCTAAGAGTTTTTTATTACACTTAACTAAATTTAGTTCAGTTTGTTTGAAATTTTTGGCTATGCATGATGCAAATCTCTCATAAAAATCGTCTTCAAAATATAGATTATATTTTATTTTTGGTACCAAATATGATTTTACAAAATTAACTATGTCTTCTTTAAAATTATTTTCTGATATTTCGACTATTAAACGAATTTTTGAAGTTCCGAATAGTTTTATAATTTTTACTTTCTTTGGCTCATATTTTACTAATGACAAAAATATTTGATTTTTCCCAAAGTTTACAGGCTCGTCGGAAATTGGTATTTCAATTTGGGTGTTTCCTTCAAAATTGGAGTGCACGGTTTGACTATCACTTTCTTGATTGTACTCACATGGCGTTGTCTGTTGCGTCGAGCTGTACGACCATAGACTCGTTATCTTCATTTAATTCCGGGAAGAAACGTTGGATTAATCCAGCTGGAGATAAATCAAGGTCTGGTTCTACAGTGTGTTGGGTGTTTGTTGACCTTTTATTAGTAATATTCAATTGTATTCTAGACAGGGCATCTGCGTTTTGGTTTAATTTGCCTTTTTTGTATCTTATGTCATAATCATATTCTTCTAATTTTAATCTCCATCTTAAAAGCTTGGAATTTGGTTCTTTAACTGAAAATAACCATTGTAAAGGTTTATGGTCTGTATAAATTTTAAATTTTCTTCCAAATAAATAAGGCCTGAAGTGTTTAGTTGCCCATACGATCGCTAATAACTCTTTTTCAATCGCGGAGTAATTAGTTTCGCTGTCGTTTAAAGTTCTGCTGGCATACGCTATAGGAAGGTCCTTTCCATTTTTGTCCTGGCTTAAAATTGCTCCTAGTGCAAAATTACTAGCATCTGTTGTTAGAGTAAACTCCTTTTCAAAATCTGGGTATTGTAGAAGGGACTCGTTAGTCAATATATTTTTACATGTTTCAAAACATTCTATGAAGTCTGGATTTTCTATATTTATTTTTGCATTTTTCTTTAAACAGTTAGTAAAGGGTTTTGTTATCTTGGCGAAGTTTTTAATAAATTTTCGATAATAGCCTAATAGTCCTAAAAAGCCTTTAATTTGTTTGGTGGTTTTAGGTATTGGATAGTCTTTGATTGCCAAAATCTTTGCTGGGTTAGGTTTTACGCCTTCCGGTGTAACAACATGCCCTAGATACGCTACTTCTTTTCTTAAAAATTCTGTTTTATCCAGCTGTACTTTAAAGTTGGCTTTGCGTAATCTGTCGAATACTTCTTTAAGTCTTTGTATATGTTCTTGGAGGCTAGTGGAGTAAATTATAATGTCGTCTAAATAAACTAAACATGTTTCATTTTGGATGCCTCTCAGAATATTATTCATAATTCTTTGAAATGTAGGGGGGCTATTCTTTAGTCCAAATGGCATTCTTAAAAATTCGTAGTGTCCTGTTTCTGTTGAAAACGCTGTTTTTTCTATGCTATTTTTATCCATTTCTACTTGGTGAAATCCTGAGGCTAAATCTAAAGTCGTAAAATACTGAGATCGTCCTAATTTATCTAATATGTCGGTAATGTTTGGCAAGGGAAATTTATCGTCAATTGTTTTTTTGTTTAATCCTCTAAAATCTATTACTAATCGAAATTTTCTTTTGCCAGAAGCGTCTTGTTTTTTGGGTACAATCCAGACAGGAGAGTTCCATGGAGAATTTGAAGGTCTAATAATTCCTTGTTCAAGCATGTCCTCAGTTTGTTTATTAATTTCGTTCTTGTAAATGTCTGGATATCTATAATTTCTAGAGTACACGGGAATTTCATCAGTATTCCTAATAACATGTTTTATTTGGTTGTTAAAGGTTAAATTGTTTCCATCAATATGAAATAAATCAGCATATTCTTTTAATAAATTTGTTACAGCGGATTTTTCTTCCAAGTTCATGTGTTCCATCCTAAATTTTGATAAATCGAAATTTTTACTTCCTGATTTTGTTTGTTTATAATCGATCATATTGAAATTAGTGTTCGTTTGCATTGTATCAGGTTTGAAAATATTATATTCCTCTAAAGATTTTACTTCTAATGGTTTACTTATTGTTAATTTTACATTTTCTTCCGTATTGTTTATAATAGGGCAATAGGCTTCACCCTTATGCACTGAAACTATACACTGCGGAATTTCTAATCCGTTCACTTGTTTGTGTGGTAAAATACCTTCTCCATTATGAATATTTTGTATTTTTAATTTAACTGTTTGGCTAGTGCGGGCTTGTATAACATAACTAAATTGTTCCTGCTTTATTGACGTGCTGTCCGTTTTATTACAACTTCCTTTTTCAGTGTTAAAATATTGAATAGGGATTTCCTCATCACAAAGTATTAATTGATTATTTATAAAGTCTAAGCTTATTCCTAAATCCTTTATATTGTCTAGCCCGAGTAATAGGTCGAAATTCTGATGAAAGTCAAATAAATAAAATTTAATTGCTTTTTTAGACAACTGAGGTATGGTGCAGCAGAAATTTTCTTTTGAAGTGCCGTGTGCGGTGATTACTTCAAACGGCTCTTTTTTTATGCTTGTTTTAAAATTTTTCCAGCCTAAAGATTTTCGCATAAATGATCTAGTACTGCCTGTGTCAATTAATATTCTAGATTTGGTGTTTGTGTCGTATATAAATGGTAGCTCGTTATTTTCGCTTTGTAGATTCATTATTGAAAATCGATTCCGAGGCTTGTATGTCCTAAAAAATCGTCCTGATCGATTTTAACGGTCTCTTCTTCGTAGTTGTCGGTTAAATTTTGGGATTCTTCGAAGTACTCTTCTTTCCCGAGATCTTCTTCAAAAGCGAATGATTCTTGTCCGTTAGTCTGGTACATAGTGTAATCGTCTTTTTCGGCTCCTTGTCCGGTCATTTGATACAAATTCGTTTGTCTAGAAGGCCTGTCTGTCTGTCTAGTGGAAATACTCATAGGGGTAGGTTGATAACCCATATTTCGCTGAGGATACTGAGGTTTTGTAGTGTTGTTGTTTGGTTGTCCCCTTGTTGGTGGTCTATAGGAAGGGTTTGGGTGTTGATAAGGTTGTTTAGGTATTTGGTGGTATTTAAATTCAGTATGTATTGGTCTTCTTACGTTATGAGTTTGGCTTTTCTGAAAGACTGGTTGTTTGCTTGGCTGAGTAAACATTTTATTATTTTTAAATTGAAAGTCGTTTGTGAGCATATTAAGTGCTTCACTAAGAGTGTTAGGGTTCTTGGTACGCATTAGTGACCCGATGGATTCATGCAAACCCCTAAGGAGAACTCTTAAAGCTAGTTTCTGAACGTATTCTATTAAAATGTCTTTAGCCATCTGCCTTTGAGGCTCTTTATTCATAAAAAATGAAATTTGTAAATTTAGTAACTTTTGAATTTTCTCATAGAATTGAAATGGTGATTCGTTACTTTCTTGTTTTAATTCTGACATCTCTAAGTTTAATGTGAAACAATCTCTTTTGTCTGAATAACTAATTAATAATACTTTTCTAGTTTCGTGCCAATTGTAAGAGTTAGAGTTTACAACCATTTCCAGCGCTTGGCCTTTTAATTTAGAAAGAATAGAGGAGAACAGATACTCATTTTGAAAATCCTCTGGATTTTCGCTTACATAAAACTTATTTACTATCTTATCACATATTGAGATAAATCTGTGGAGCATAGTGGGCTCTCCACTATACTCAGGAATCATATCAAGATATTCCTTCTTTAATGTTGGCGTTGCCATTTTAAAATATTATTTCTTTAAAATAATAAAATTAAAAATCAATTATATAAAATTAAAAAGTATTTACTCTACTTTTTCTTAATTCTATATCTTAAGATCTACTTACAAGTTGATCCAAAATACTTTGCTCATTTGAACAATTTTCACTTTTCACTTTTCACCTACACGATATTCGCTCGTGTTCTTAATAGATATGCGCTCTATTAAGTGGTTGTAGATATTCACTCTACTTAAAGTTTCCTCAATTAACGGTTAAAACCGACGGACGTTATATTCACTAACTTCCTTGAGGTTTCCTACCGACTGCGCCAGTTACGTTTTATATTAAGCAAGAAAGGTTTTTAAAAATGATTTTTATTTTTACAAACCTTTGAATTTAATAAACAATTAATTTAGAAAACTGTTACATAAATTTTACTTAATAAAACAATACAAATGATATGCACTCAATCGGAGTGGAAAACGTCTGTGCGATACAGAGGCGACTTACACACTGCCGGGGCTCTGTTCTCACACCTATATAATACTAAAGCTGCGTAAGCAGGAATTCTCCTAGCACGCATTTAATTATGAAATGTTCACATAAAATGTTTATATAACTTATATATATATATATATATATATATATATATATATATATATATATATATATATATATATATATATATATGACCCGGTGAACTTCGAACCTCCTGAAAGTAAATGAATGCCGTGTTAACATTAGTTGAACCTAATTTACTATTCTATTAACACAATATTAGCTGAACTTATAGTAATCGATCGAGCAAAGTGTGCCAATTAAAAGTTCTTGATTGAATGTTATTTATTGAAGTGCACTCGAGTGTAAAATATTTTTTGTACACAAACTCAGACCTATCGCTAGTATTTTTGGGAGGCATAACTGTACAGAAATGGCTTTGAAATGTGTCGAAAAATAATTTTAGATTGTTGAGTGTTGCCTAGCAACCAAAATTTAAAATGAATTCAATGAAATGTCTAAAGATAAGTTAGAAAGTCATATTTTATCATATTTTTGCATTTATAAACTATATCTTGGAAAAAATTGTTATCTCGCCAGAAACCTTCCCAGGAATGTAGTTAAAAATTCCTTAAGTTTCATGGCATTCGGATCTGTGGTTTAGAAAGCATAAGGCTCATACATACATGCAAAAAAAATACATACAAGAAAAAATTTTGTTGACCTAAGTAGGAATTTATTTTAAAAATTTTTTGTTTATTATATTAGTTTTAATTAATGTTAAACTTTTAATTTACTTTTTTTTTAATAAGACGTAAAAAATTGAAGCGGTAAATAGCGCCAACGCGAGGTTTGTAGCAGCTATGAGGATTATATCTCCTTCTGTTGCGGTTAGAGAGGTAGACCTTCCGATGTAAAATATCCAACTTAGCAATCAAAGAGAACCAAACGTAAAGGGTGGTTTTAGTCCGATTAACAACTAATTCTCATCATACGATGTCGTTTTCATGAGACACGATGCTTTCAGATTGTTGCTAGGATCATGGCAAAGTGGATTTTATATACTCAAACTACCTTAGCAAATTATTTAAATTATCTTAAATAAACCTTAATTACTCTATAGCGATATGTTGGACGATTGGAGTGCGGGATAAGTGTGAAGTAGTTTGCATTCATTAGGTTTGAATAAGGATCAAAAAAGGTAAATTTATTAGTATTTGTTCATATTACCATTGCTACAGATCTGCTGCGGTTACGTTTTAAATGAATGAACGGACAAAAGACAGTTTTTTGTAATTTTATTGCGATCAACCATTATGACTATTATCCTCTACAGAGGACAGGAACGTGTAGAAATAAGGTAGGAACATAACCTCCCTGGACAGGATATAAGAGGGATTAGTGTGCAGAACTACCTGGAGTACTCCTTTTGTGTACCGGGGTTGTAATGAAATGTCCAATCGTTCCACTACTTGTAAGAAAGGGAAGGAGGAGTGGAAAGAACTATGTAGGACTAAAGAAATGTCATGATTATCCACTGCTAATGAGAATATATAAAGTATTGCACTGCGTGGGCACGGCGCTTACGTGAAGGGGAAACAGTTATATTCAGGACTACGTACCTCTGGATATGTGCTTATCTGGCAACATTTCCATTCTCTCCGTGGATTCCTTCCTCCCCAGGAAGGAAAGGACGCATCTTTACTCCACTTGATGAATGTTCTAGGTAAGCGCCTCTGGTCTTCACATTCGGAAATATCCTACTTTTAATGCCAGTAAATATAGGTTATTTTTCCATTAATCCTGTCAAGTACATTACCCTTTTCAGATTACATCTACTTTCCACACGCAGACATATTCACAGTATGGAATAATCCTGGCCTGCGTAAAGCCTTCTGCCCTTCTTTATGCTTATTCTTCCAAGAGTAGCTCCAGTACCGCCATTTGTTTACTATAATCGTTCCAATCCTATAACAACAGGTTTCATGTTCCTACCTTAATCCTTCCCTTATTTTCTATTCTAGTCAGGCAATCCTATTCTTGCTCATCGCTTCAATGTCAAAAGAATAGAATAGTGGGGTAGAAGTGAATATTGTATTTGAAGATTGTACTCATAGAGACTTTAATGAATCTATTCAATGAAGTTAATAATAAAAGAATGTTGATAATTAAAAAACCTTTATTAGACGTTAAAAAATTTACTGAGTAAACATTTTAACTAAGTTAAATAAAATCTGTTCCTTAAAATGTGTCAGACGCGCCGAAGAAAGTAATGCAAATATATAACGCAATTAAATTATATTTAATAAATTATAGTAAGATTCATAGAAATACAAGTAAATTATTATATTTACTAACTAATGATAAATAGAGTAACATAGTCTATGCGTTGAGACAGCTGTTCTACAACATAACCAATAACAGAATTCAGCTTTTGTATGAAATCATATCTTATCACTAAATTTAAGCTAAAATGTGAAGAGCTTCCCGTGAAAAATGAGATGTTTTTTCTCCCATGCAAAAAAATACAGTCATGCTCAGCTGAAAGAAGTTCTCACTTCAAAACATCCCAAGGAGCTGGCTGTTTTCTACCATCGTCTTCTTCAACGTCCTGTTCTACTTCCGTGATTATCATTTTATGATTCTCTGATCTGGCGTTAAATTCTCTTGTTTAAACACCACTTTTGACGAATTAGTGTATTATATAAACAAAATTGCACATGCTATGAGATTAACTTGGAAAGTTTTATTTACAAAAATATTAAAAGAACGACCACGCATACTGTATATGGCTGTATAGGACACGATAATTGGACTCTCTTGCTACCCGGGTGATGCAGTTACTCGATGACGTCACGTATCTGTAGTGCTTCAAACTATGTATATGAAAGGCGGCGAGCGATTTAGAACGTCAACGGAAAGCACGTTTTGTTACGCAACTGAAAATTGATTCCTCCGACCTCCATTTCTCTAGATGTCATTCCAGTTCGTATTTTATGTTTTATTTCGATACGTGACATGCTCGGTGCCATTTCTTTCCGCTCAATATCGCATTCCACTTTGAGTTTGTTTAAAACTTGGAGTAGTTTGGCAAACTTAATATCGTGAAAGAGTGAAAGTTTGGATCAGAAAAGTTTATCGCTTTTGATTTATATTTTCACTGGATTTGCTAGACGTGGCCGATCTTATGTGATTTGTTCAGTTCTACGTAAGGTAGTTCCGATATAAAATCTAACTTGCTTTGCAAGCTGTTTGCGGCACGTTCTACTTTCTAATGGCATTAATTTGAATATACCAAACAGGTGTAGCAAATTAATGTTTTTACTTAATAAAATTATGGTTTATTTGATGTTTTAAACCGAATAAGTAATATAAACTAACATTGATTAAAGTCAATTCCTACATAGGGGAAAAAATGTATTTCAGTTAACTTTTATTAAATAATGTCAAATAATATAAATAAAGTAACATAACTTATCCATTGAAACAGCTGTTCCGCCATCAGCTAAATCAGCTGTTTTATGAAATCATATGTTATCACTTACTTTAATCCAAATGGCACGAAATAATTATGTTGACTCTTTTGTGAAACGTTTTCTCCCATAACTGCTAGGAAAAGCAGAAAAAGAGATCTTGTAAATATAATTCTTTGTGGGAGAAAATTCCTTGTAAGGGAGAAAATTTATATTCTTCATAATGATATTAAAATGAGCATAAAACACACTTTTATTGGACGTTAAGCAAATAAGAAATGTGACTTTAAAAAGACATAAAGAGTGAAAAAAGTATTAAACACAATAAAAATACACCCAGGTGAAGTGAAAGCTTAATGAGACACTTCTTTTATAATAACAACCAAATATAAGTGGGATAAACAAAGAAATAAGAAACCAAATAGAGAAATGTAAATTAAAGGTGGAATAAATGTGAAGAAACAGAGGGATTAAAAATACGATTTCATTTAAATTGGCAAAAACACTGAGTATGTAAATATACATAATTCTAAAACAATAAGAGGCATTATTATAAGCAGTTATAAAGTGAAAAGGTTTACAAACAAAAGATGTAAAACACGGAAACCAAAGAGAAAATATAAACAAATTGCTTAGTAAAATGGAATATATGATTCTAAAAGGAAAAAGTGAAAATGTTTAGCAAAATTCAAGATAAAGTATTTCGCAAAGATCAGCGAGAAACGGAATAATAAGGAGCGCATTATGGAGAGGAAAAGATTGTTTGGGGAATTGTTTAAGAAGAAACGCCATAGCGAAGGAACGGCGAGTGGTAAAGTACCCGAGTGAGAAAGATACATCGGAAGGTAGAAGAAATTAAGATAAATGGATCACACGCTGAGGCAAAACGGAAGGCAGGGAGGTTCGGGGTTTTGCGGTGAAGAAACACTGGCAGAAAATTATTAATGAACGACTCAATAGACATGACGTCATTAACACGGTGAATTGATTATATAAATGAAGGTTAAGTTAGGATGGGAAATTATAAAATTCGTAATGACAGTAAACTGAAAGTCTTTAATAATTTAATGTAAAGTAATTCACTTCATTTGCAAACTATTGAATCATTACACCACTCTATAAAATTAATTTAACATAATGTATTTTATTATAAAGCACTTTCGTGTCAGTATTGGAGAAGTGAACGCGTACTGCTCAGATGTATGAGCTTTAATGTAAGCGGTCACACTTTATTAGAATAAGGAATATTTGCTATCGTGGTACTTATTTATGAAGTCTTTAAAGCAAGCAATATAAACAAAAATTTCTCAAGTTAAATCCTACTTAGGTCATTTAAAAAAAATATTTTTTTGTTACATTAAATTAAACAATTTCAATTAATATAAAGTGACATAACCAATGCGTTAACACAGCTGTTTTACCACTTAACATATATCATAGAATCAGATGTTTTATGAAATCATGTGTTATAATTTATTTTCAGCCAAATAGGACGAAATAACAATATTGCATACGTTGCCCCTTTTGTGAAACGTTTTCCTCCCATATAAAACTAAACTTACTACTTACTTACTTACTTACTAGCCAACGCCCACCCTTGGCTGTTGATCCATTTGGTGACGCGCTGACCAGTATAGTCAAACCAGTGGGTCATCATCATCTCCGGAATGGTCGAGCGCGCTGCACTTCATCAGATGATCCGCATCCATTGTATCGTGTCCACAGAGAAGGCATTCCGATGTTGGGAGCACACCCAGATGGGCGGCCAGCTAGTCATGGCCGGTTTGCATTCTGAACTTGGCTACGCCCACAGCTCGTGGAAGTCTGTGGTCGATGGGCCCTGTGCTGCTAGGTTTTCCCATTTTCTTCCTGCTGATTGCTGTGTGAGGTGCAGTTTGCTGGCCCGGTCGATAGTTGCATTGATGAGGGCTTTCGTGCTTTGCAGCGAAGGCATGCAAATGGGTTGTGCCATGGATGTGGATATAAAACTAAACTTAATTCATTATTAAATTTAATTAATAAAATAATATATGAAAACACTGTATTAACATCGTGCCATCCACTACAAGTTTAAAAAAACTTATTTGAACTTTTATGGATGAATAAAAAGTATATTATTAACAACTGAGTATTTGATTAAGACGGCTATTTAAGGAGAGTGTGAACTAACAGAAGGTATTGGAAAATATACTTCTGTATCGCCTTTTGTATACTATTTTTATTGTATCTTTTTATATTCCGGTATCACCTTCAGAGAGAAACTCCAATCCTCTCTGCCCTATGTCTGTCTAATGCTCTGTGCGTGCTACTTGATCCAATGTAGTGACTCACTACGTCACGTGACCTACTCACAACACTGTATAAATAATGGTGTAAGATCATAGCAAGATTCAATGGAAGGAGATCACATACGGTAAATAAGAGAAGACATCTAGAGTGAGAATAAATAGGAAACGCTATAGATCCAGCTAGGACACCCTACACCTGAAAGTATAGTGTTAGGTTGAAAATGTGTAAAATATTTGATACATATTGTCTTGTATTTTGGCGTAATATTCAAGTTCTATTTATTGAATTTGAGTGTCACTATACCGAACTTCCATATATTATTTTATACCAAAAAATACAATTTATTTTATATAATTCCAATTTTTAAAATCATTATTCCTGAATTTTTTCTTTTGGGTTATGAAATACTTGACTTTTAAAAGTACGAGTAAAAAGTGTTCTATCAACATATTCGTATAGTTTACGTATAATTCGATTGAATCAGGTCGATTAATTACATCGAGTTAATTAAATATTCCAGCCCAGTCAAAAGATCTATAGCTGAGCGTTATCGGCGAATTCAATGAATAGTCAAACTACTCGAGAGAACGCGATAACATCAGGGAAAAGTACTAAGTGGGGGCACTTAACTTACGGAAACTACTCAATCCGTATAAACCCATTTAGTAAGAAAGACGTACAAAGAATTATCTTAATCAAATTAGACGTTTGTGTTGTGCGTGTAGCGGAAAGGCAAGGGGCGTGCTTGTTATGAGTTATTGCTCCAGAAAGCTGTGTGAGGCGTATTTCGCAGCGTAGTCACGTGACCGAAGTCGAGACTGTCTCGTGATAAAGGGTGTTTGTAAGTTACATAACAAAACGACAATTGCCTGGGGATGAATAGAAAGTAATTTTAGGGGGGGGTGAGCTACATAAATTTATTAAAGGGAAATGTTCAAGATACTGTACGATTATTTTATATAATTATAACACGAATATAATTTCTTAATGTAGCAAAAGAAACATTTGCTATATCTTATTGAAACACACACAGACACTTACACACACACACACACACACAATATTGAAATTACTATTACATCCAGACCTATATTGATTCAAAAAGAGCCCACGGGGACTTGAGCTGCTTATTTCTAAACGCCAACCTAAGCAGCATAGCGCTAAGGACAAGAGGGACAGACGAGGGACGTGTAAAACCTGCATGACCCAAAGTAAAGTGACGACGCATAGTTAGAACCCTACGTCATCAGTTTATTTATAAGAACTAAAATCAATTCCTTGTCCTCTGAGAAAGCTGAAGATTGATTTTACACAAGGGGTGGGAGGGAGATGTCGCTTTACTGGAGGTTGTAAATATATAGAAAACAGATGAGGTTTTAATTAGTTTGTCCTGAGCGGAAAATCATTTCTTTATATTGAACTAAATTAGAAATTATAAATAACAAATTTTATACAAACAATAAAATAAATTTTAGAATTAAATTTTTCTTAGTAGCCCATCGAAGTTGTTGACAATTTTTAATTTATCCTAAAACACATTTGTGTGTGTGTGTGTGTGTGTGTGTGTGTGTGTGTGTGTGTGTGTGTGTGTGTGTGTGTGTGTGTGTGTGTGTGTGTGTGAGTGTGTGTTTGTGTGTGTGTGCGCGCTCGCGCGAGTGCGTGCGTACGTGCTTGCGTGCATGCCTCTCGGAGGCGCCCTATAGGAGTCACCTACTAACTCTTGGTCTAAAAAATTAATTTTTTTAACTGTAAGATTTAGGTAATTTTACTTACATTTTTTGATTCCGCAAATTACCTTGAAAATGGGGTCCAAAAAAACAAGGTGATTATATCAATATTTAATGACTGTTTCTTTTCTATTATCTTTCAAGGATGGTATAATTACGTTTAAACTATTCCCACGGAACTAATGTAGAATCAAAATGTTACCTAGATGAAACAGTTTAAAAATTTATAGACCAAGGCCTAGTAGGTGACTCAGCCAGTAAGCCGTCTGGCTGGGTTAGCACAAGTGTGTGTGTGTGTGTGTGTGATGATTACCTAATCCTCTCGAGTGCTTCCAGGTCTGGATAAAGTGCCCTTCCGAAATTCACAGAATCGAAAATCAATAGTGAGCGGTTAAATTCTCTAGATTCACAGGAAAATACGGTATGTTCTTCATTAAAAAACATAGAATTTATAGGTTATGTTAAAACATGTGAATATTAAAATCTAATGTCGTTTGACTACATTTCTTTGTTTTTTAGCATTCCTGTTAATGAAATTTTAATGTATCGTTGAAAGTTTTAATATAAATAATATTAACACTGTACAAATTAATGAATACGTGAAATGAACTGAATCTATTTTTTTTTGATCACGGCGGTTGGAATTGGAGTCAGACCTACTCTCTAATAGGGTCCTAAATAAATACCGTTACATCCCCTTGAACAAAGTATACCGAAGGTTGGATGGGGTGAAAGTAGTCTGGTAAAAGCACAAAATGTTTCCCTGGTTGTGGAATAAGGGAAAATTTTATCTGCTCTCTCTCTTTCTCTCTCTCTCTCTCTCTCTCTCTCTCTCTCTCTCTCTCATGGTCAAAAGTGGAGTCTATCAGCTTTTTGGGATTCCTAAATTATGTGACCGCTTAGGTGGTTATATAAGTTTTAAATTGCTACAAAAAAAGGTATAAAATCAACCTAAAATCCATATAAATTAAAAATTGTAGTTATAACTTTTATAAGCAACGTTTTGGGAAAATAGTTGTCTCCTCTTATTCATGAATGTTTTATTGGGCAAATTTGAATAAACATTGAGGAAAAATTAATTTCTGAAAATTAAACTTTGTTAAATTCCTTTTGTATACGTTGACTTCCGAAATCCCAAAGTCTGAGAATTTGCAAATGCTCTCTACTTTATTTTATTCCAGCTGGATCCAGGTTAAAGCTTTTCCGTCATATCACCCTACCTTTTCCGTCCTTTTCTTACTGCACGTTATATTTGCTCCACAGCATCTTCACTTTATAGACATATTCATAGTCTTACTTGCACCTAGATGAATTATTTCAATCTACAACCTTCCTAGTAAAGTTACGCCTATACCGATTGAGCTGCTTCCTAGTAAAGTTACACCTATACCGATTGAGCCGCTTCATATTGAAGTTACACCTATACCGATTGAGCTGCTTCCTAGTAAAGTAACACCTATACCGATTGAGCTTATTCCTAGTGAAGTTACACCTATACCGTGTGAGCTGCTTCCTAGTAAAGGTACACCTACACCGATTGAGCTGTTTCATAGTGAAGTTACACCTATACCGATTGAGCTGCTTCCTAGTAAAGTAACACCTATACCGATTGAGCTGCTTACTAGTAAAGTTACACCTATACCGATTCAGCTGCTTAATAGTGAAGTTACACCTATACCGATTGAGCTGCTTCCTAGTAAAGTTACACCTATACCGATTGAGCTGCTTCATATTGAAGTTACACCTATACCGATTGCGTTGCTTCCTAGTAAAGTTACACCTATACCGATTGAGCTGCTTACTAGTAAAGTTACACCTATACCGATTCAGCTGCTTCCTAGTAAAGTTACACCTATACAAATTGAGCTGCTTACTAGTAAAGTTACACCTATACCGTTTGAGCTGCTTCCTAGTAAAGTTACACCAAATACCGTGTGAGCTGCTTCCTAGTAAAGTTACACCTATACCGATTGAGCTTATTCCTAGTAAAGTTACACCTATACTGATTGAGCTGTTTCTTAGTAAAGTTACACCTATACCGATTGAGCTTATTCCTAGTAAAGTTACACCCATACCGATTGAGCTGCTTCCTAGTAAAGTTACACCTATACCGATTGAGCTGTTCCTGGTAAAGTTACACCTATACCGATTGAGCTGCTTCCTAGTAAAGTTACACCTATACCGATTGAGCTGTTCCTGGTAAAGTTACACCTATACCGATTGAGCTGCTTCCTAGTAAAGTTACACCTATACCGATTGAGCTGTTCCTGGTAAAGTTACACCTATACCGATTGAGCTGCTTCCTAGTAAAGTTACACCTACACCGATTGAGCTGCTTCCTAGTGAAGTTACACCTATACCGATTGAGCTGCTTTCTAGTAAAGTTACACCTATACCGATTGAGTTGCTTCCTAGTAAAGTTACACCTATACCGATTGAGCTGCTGCCTAGTAAAGTTACACCTATACCGATTGAGCTGCTTCCTAGTAACGTTACACCAAATACCGTGTGAGCTGCTTCCTAGTAAAGTTACACCTATACCGATTGAGCTTATTCCTAGTAAAGTTACACCTATACTGATTGAGCTGCTTTTTAGTAAATTTACACCTATACCGATTGAGCTTATTCCTAGTAAAGTTACACCCATACCGATTGAGCTGCTTCCTAGTAAAGTTACACCTATACCGATTGAGCTGCTGCCTAGTAAAGTTACGCTTATATCGATTGAGTTGCTTCCTAGTAAAGTTACACCTATACCTATTGAGCTGCTTCCTAGTAAAATTCCGATTGAGCTGCTTCCTAATAAAGTTCAAACACAGAACCTTTTTGTTGAGCCTATTCTTACTGGGTTCCAACTTTCTCACCGTGCTGATTCATATATAAGGAAGGAGCTATGCAACAATAAATTTTTACAACCCCCTCCCAATCTCTAAAGCCGTAAAGTCTCTCGCAGTCACCTTTTTCCCGCCTCGCTCTTTTTCCTTTGCTTTCTACTTGGATAATTTCCAGTGAAGGGTTTATACGTTTTAATACGCGTGAATGGTTCTGCTTCTTCTGCTTTGCCGAGTGTTCTTCTTTGTTTTCAGCAGGTTTACAGGCGCGGGACACGCTTTACCAGGTCTAAGCTAGATTGACGGTGGCGCGGCGGCGAGGCAAGTGCAGTAATTGTTAGCTTTATGCAAACAGAATATTTAATGAAGACCTAACCCTAGTGAAATAGTCTTCTTTGTTATTTTTTAAATTCTTTCTCTTTGATAATATTATAACTGTATTGTTTAATAATAATTTTTGAACAATTGTTTTTCAATTCCTACTATTAGTTCACACATTCTTTATATATATTTATGTATCATGTTCACCCAAGACATTTTAAACTATCTTCAAATCTTCATGAATTAGTGGTTGAAATAATATGAAAACTACATTGGAAATTTACAGAAAATGGAGTCATATTTTGTACAGGTAACAAGTAATCAAAATAACGACATTTTAAAAAATACATATTCGCCATCCTTCAACTCCTTCTATTAGTTCACACTCTCCTTATACATTTCTTGTTCAAATTTTCAATCGTTAATAAAATAACTTGTAATAATCCACTTCAGTTTAAATAAATTTTTTAAAACTTGTAATGACACTTGATGTAATACAGTTTTTTTCAAATAAAACTTTATTAATTTTTACTAAAAATAGTACTAAAATTTAATAAATTTATTTCAGTTTTATATGAGAGAAAATCTTCACGAAAGGGGCAGGGTATGCAATATAGTTATATCGTCCCATTTTCCTTAAAATAAGTGTTAATATATGATTTTATAAAACTCCTGATTTTGCGTTATAGGTTATGTGGCAGAAGAACTGTTTTAATGCATTGGTTGTGCTACTTTATTTATATTAATTGTAATTATTTAATAAAAAATAACTAAAATTTAAAAAAAAGTTATTGGCTCAAGTAGGAATTGATTTTAAAATTTCTGTTTATATTACTTGTTTATATAAGAGGTTTACTTGTTAGGTTATTTTAACAAAACCTTGTTAAAATTCCACTTACAACTCGTATATTGCACTAACAATTTGTATAACATACATCGTACATATCCACCGGGTGCTCGCTCGGTACTTGCATCGTTACTATAAAACTTGTAAATTTACATAAAACTTGCGCAGCGGATTGCATAAGGCGCGCCCGTAATAAGCTTGCAAGACTTGGCTAATAAGCTCTACACAACTTTAAAATTCAAAACGGTGACTTTATGATTGTGTACTTTTAGAAGAGCAACAAACATATTTCTCATAAAAGAAGTGGTGCACAATAGCGGGTTGATTGGAGTGGGGTTGTTGGAGGGGCTTCGCTGTCTTTGTCTAAACTTCCCTAACCTTGTTTCCTTCGTCAATAGCAACCCCCTCCTGTCTTATTTGACCCGCGCTCTCGTATTTCAGAACCTAAGATGTGCGTGCCTAGGTCCTTTGTTCCGACACGGTGTAAACGTGGCCTGGCTACTTAGATGTGGAAGTAATTTACAAGGGTTGTAATTAAATTTGATTACACAAGCATGTAGTGTGATATTCATATTGTTTCTTGCATTTTTAAACACAGTCAAAATACCTAATTTGTGAAAAATTAAATTTGCGTAAGGAAAATATTATTTCACATTTACTGATTACGTGTTTTTTTTTCGTTTCTATTGCCTAGGTAAATATCAGACTATTTAGCGACGCTACACACGCGACCGGTATTTCTCTACTATTTTGATATGAGAGGGATAAAATACCCCACTTCCTTATACCCCTGTCTTGATTTTAAATAGTACTGGTTATATAATCTCTCATGCATGAGGTATAAAGTCATCTGCTAGTGCGCCTTGAAGGATAGGGGAAGGGTGTTGGTATTAGTAGGATTAATGGATTGCCACAAAACCCTCTAGTGGAGGATGTAGAGGACGACAATGGTATGACTTGTGAGGTGTGGCGTATCTGAAGTAATCCCCTTCTTAATAGGGCCATGAAGAACCGTTTACCCTTCCCCCTAACATGTAAAAAGAAGGATAAACAAGGGTAAAAGGGGACAGGGTGGAACTGCGCAAGTGATCAATAAATTAGTAAGTGGATTAGTTCTAGGTTCTCGGCGCTATGGTCGAGTTGCGCAGATAGACCCTAGGTCAATTATGCGTGCAACTTTTAGCCTACTAGTCGTATTATAGTCAACTCTGAGCAAGAAAGTGTAAGATTATAAATGGTAAGATCTGCAAGGATTTTATATTTCCCACATTAATAACAAGTTTACTACTAGGCGACAGTTTAAGCTGTTTATTATGACGAGAAGGAATTTGGTCTTAAATTGTATATGCTACACTTGAGAATTTCTATGGAAATTGTCTGTAAATATAACAACTCTCTATTCTG